>LPNX010043483.1:520076-551343 GCA_001517045.1 Pseudotsuga menziesii
ATATTTATTGGATATCCTGATGAATCTAAAGGATTAAATCTTCTGGATATCAATACCAAACAGATCATCATCGAGAGAAGTGTCAAGTTCGATGAGCCTCTTTAGGAGGTGGAACTAGTGGAGGAGAAAACTGCTGAAATTCCTTCCTATTCCACTGAATATTTGGATGATGAAATTGGGGATGATGACCCTGATTTGGATCCTCTGATTTCTGATATCAGTGTGCCACAAAAATCAGATACTGAATCAGAACCTGAAGTGCAAAATCATCTTCCTACATGGGCCCGATAGACACTCTCCTCCGCAGGAGACAACATTGGAAATTCGGATGATCCAAGGAGAACCCGGTTTAATTTCCAAAGAGCAGGTATTGCACTCTCTTGTTCTGATATTTTGCTGTCCGAAACTTGATATTTGATGATTAGTTCAGATCCAAAATCCTACTACCATGCTCGGAAGGATCCGAGATGGCAAGTTGCCATGGATGAAGAGATGAATTCTCTTCAGAAAAACACTACTTGGGAGCTAGTTTCTCTTCCTCCGGGAAGGAAATTGGTTCAATGCAAGTGGGTGTTTTGGACAAATGTTGCTGCTAATGGAAGAACCTACAAATATAAGGCAATGCTGGTAGCAAAAGGTTTCTCTCAGGTCCAAGGAGTGGACTACCATGAGACCTTTGCACCGGTTGCAAAAATGGACTCCATCCGCCTTGTTTTGGCTATTTCCGCATCCAAGCACTGGGAGGTGCATTACATGGATGTTAAGTCAGCCTTTCTACATGGAGATATTCATGAGGAGATATACATGAAGCAGCCTGAGGGATACATCACTGATCCATCTTTGGTTTGCAAGCTAAAGAAGTCACGATATGGGTTAAAATAGGCCCCAAGAGAGTGGTATTCCAAGATGGATGCCTTCCTTCTCTCGCAAAACTTTCAGAGATGTAGATCAGATCCAAATGTGTATTTACAGCAGCATGATGGTAATATTATTATTATTGTTTTATATGTTGATGACTTACTAATCACAGGTAGCACATTTGCCTCCATTTCAACCATCAAAACTGCTCTCCACAATGCCTTTGAAATGAGTGATTTGGGGCTTCTAAAACAATTTTTGGGGCTCGAAATCGAGCAAAATTCTGATGGGATTATGGTCACTTAGTCAAAATACATTTCAGACCTGTTAGTCAAGTTTAGCATGGCTGAATGTAGACCTGCACCATTCCCTTTCCTTTCAGGGATTAGCCTTGAAGAAGGAAAAAGCACACCTCCCATGGACTGCACTATCTATCGACAACTGATTGGTAGCTTGTTGTACTTGACACATTCTAGGCCTGATATTTGTTATGCTGTGAATGCTGTATCAAGATACATGCATCAGACTCATGATCTTCATTGGAAGGCAGCCAAGAGGATCCTCCAGTACATTCAGGGAACCAGGACCTACGGCATTCACTATGCTGCAGACTCCGAGCTAGAGCTGGTTGGATACACAGATTCCGATTGGGCGGGTGATTCTATTGATCAAAAGTCAACTTCTAGATATGTATTCATGTTTGGTGGTGGCCCTATTTGCTGGTCATGCAAAAATTAGGCTGCCATAGCACTATCTTCAGCAGAGGCCGAGTATCGAGGAGCGGTGAATGCTTGCATCCAAGCAGTTTGGTTGCAAGGCATTCTTTCAGAGTTTGATCTTGGTAGTACTATGTCCATTGTCCTCTTGGGTGACAACTAGAGTGCTATTAAGATATCCATGAATCCAGTTACCAGGCAGAGGACCAAACATGTAGAGATTCACATGCACTACATCAGGGAGCTAGTGCATGACAGGACCATCATTCTGCAATAATGCCCGACTGATGAGCAGATTGCAGACATCTTCACCAAGAGCTTTTCAGAAAATAAGTTCACTTACCTCCGTTCACTGTTGGGGGTGAGTTCATCAGGGTGATCCAGACTACTTTCAGTGTTCATCTTGAGGGGGGGTTTTGTTCCCACTGGGTTTTCCCTCTTTTCCTCACTTAGTTTGTTTTGAGCATTGTTTCAGTTGCTTTATTGTAAAGGGTGACCTATGGCCTTTGTTGCCAGGGCCCTAGAATTTTATGCATCTATGTTTTCTAACTCTTCCTAAGTATAGCTTAAGGGGGGGTGTTGGAGACATTTACCATCATTCTCACTCTTTCGGTCAAATTGGCCTAGTTAAACCACTATCCTAAGTTTAATTGACATCAGTGGAGCATTAATTATCATCATCCCAGTCACTCCCACACCTACCTACAGTCAAGGAGGCTAACTTAGCCTTCTCCTACAGTCAAGGAGGCTAACTGGAGCACTCCAGGGGTGATCTGTGTGACATTAATGCATCTAATTGCTAACTGGTGGTTACTTTCAGTTCAATCAATCAGTTACAGTCAGTTAAGGCGCCTCCATTCATTAAATATATTATTTAATGATTATTTTAATGAACTGGAGTGAACAAGGCGCCTTCACCAACTTCTGATGGTCAGTTCAGCTTCAGTTAACCTCATCAGGGTTTATTGGAGTCATGGAGTACTAGCACTTGATGGTTGGTTGCTATGACATGTGTTTGATCTCTTTCATTTGAGATTAAGTCATTTATTGCACTCCAACTTCAGTTAGGGATTGGTGAGTCAATTAGGGTTTTTTTCAAGTGGTTAACTGAGTGAGATTGCATGGCAAAGAGTCAGTTAAGTTAGACTCACTCTTGGAATTCAAATTGTCCCTTAGGTATTCGAATCCTTTCATGGAGTTAAGCCATTGATCTGCATGGGAATTGTAACCCTTTATTTGTTTATTAAATATATAGAGAGGAAACCAATTCTGGTTCCGATTATTTCCAATTCATGAGTATTTGTTAATAATTCTTTGATGATTTTGATTCCTAGTTCCTAGATCATGTGCAATAATTAATACATATATCTCCAGTAGTTGCACAATGAAGAGATGGTTGAGGGATTGCCTCTCATTAAGTCCTCTCAAGGTGTTTTCAATGGTTGCTTGGTAGGTAAGCATCCAAATTGAAGGTATGGGTTTGGGAATACAAGAAGAGATACCTCTTCACTTGATTTGCTTCATAGTGATGTCTCTGGACCAATCCTACATCATCCATGAATGGATCTAGATACTTTCTAACCTTCATTAATGACTACTCAAGGTATTGTTGGATCTAATTTCTTAAGAAGAAGTCTGAGGTGTTTGAAACCTTCAAAGTTTTCAAAGCCTTGGATGAGAACACTCTTGGGAAGAATATCAAAGCACTTAGATCAGATAATGGAGGAGAGTACATCGAAAGTGTTAATTTTTTGTGTAATTTTCCCACCACGGTTTCAAGTAACTTTCTCAATGTTTAATGCCAAACCCAATAAAAATTTATTCTGTAGATGAATTGACTTCTCATAAAAAAATTATACATGAAACACTAGAAAAATTCACTAATCTAGGAAACAAAAATTTACTGACAGTCACACACAGGAAAAAATTTAGACACCATATTTTTGGCAAATTGCCCAGGGAAAACCCACAAGGGAAAACCTGCTTGAGAGAGAGTAATTTTATTTCTCCAGTAAAATAATGGAACAACATAATACAATTTATCTCAACTAATTAGACAAATTCTAGCGTTGATTTCTGTGCCAAATAGTCTTCAAATATGTGCCAAATCTTCTCAAAAATCATGATGAAGCACTATACAGACAGACTGCAAATTTCAGTCAATTATTGCTTGAATTGCATGCTACAAGTATGGTCCAAATTCCTTGGTTTACGTGCATGATATATCATCAATAAAAGCACCTCAAATTTTGATCCTATTGTGCCTCAAAATTCGTTCCAACTACAATAACATTGTATAGATTGTACATAATTGTATAAACTGTATAGAATGTCAAAATCCCGCTCCTCGAAAATTGTTTCAGTAGCCTCAGGATTTGTGTTTCTGTACTTTCACCTTGATTATTTTGTTGATATACAATATTTCACGGCCTGGGAATGCGTTCCTTAGTCTCTCTCTCTGCTGCTCCTTCTCCTCTTCTCAAGGACTTGACTTTCTCTCTCAATTTTTCTCTCCAACACTCTTGGTTTGAAAAATGAGGAATGGGGTGCCTTTTTTTAACTGCTTCCCTTTTATTTTCATTTCACCTTCGTAGGGTAGTTAAAAGGTCACTAGATTAAGGACCACATTTTATCTAGTGTTTTCTCATTAATGGATGAGAAAAATTACTTTTCTCTCCATTAAATATTTTCCCTCTCAACTCCACTTAAATTTATTTAAAAAGCCACTTTATTCTCTAAAGTGCATTAATTACTCATCTTAAGTAATTTATACAAGGGTCATGTAACTTGTTCCTTTTTTAGTGACTAAGGCACAAAGTCACTATGGGAACACTTCCCTAGGTATAGAAACTCGACACTCCCTCTTACCTAGGAAGATATTCTCCCTCACTCCAAACTTATCCTTGAAGAAGATAAACTACTTCTCCACCAAAGATGGTAATATACTCATGTGCTTCTCACATAATGTAAAAATTCCCACCCTTTCTAAATCCTCTCTAGAAAGGTCAAATTTAATGTCTCTTCATCCTGGGAATCATTGCATGAAGGAAATCCTGCAAAACTCACCACTTTCACTTTCCATGGGAAGTATTTCTGGCTTTTCCTCCTCCAGAATCAGACTACAGTCTCACACTATCTGCTGTAGAAGCTTCCTCTATCTATGGAAGTTGTTCCTCTACAAAACCTGTACTCTACATTGGTGCCACATGTCGAGAAATATCATCTCACTCATCTATTAGTAACAAGTCATACCGGCTGACAAGTCATACCAGCTGACTTTTCTGCCAGCTTTGGAAGAAGTATCCTCTCGCATACTCCCCTGAATTGAAGGCTGGATACCTAGTACCACTGCAATATTCAGAGCATCTCGATCTCCTCTCCGAACTAAGAACTGGATACTTGGTGCCACATAAATCCTTGGAGCTTCAATATCTCTGTCTCTTTGAGAATATGATCCTATGATCCACCCAGATCCTCCAGATGTAGGATGACCATGCACCACATAATCTCCATCTCTCCGATGACCAATCAACACTAGATCTATTAGATCCACTCCTACTGGGTATATAAATATGTGTTCACTCTTGAACACCATTGTATGCCCTGTACCCTCCAAGGTTGGAATGGAGAGTTTGCTATCTCTCATCTCTGGAACAAAGAGCACTCCTGATACCTCTAGAATATCTTCATTAGAGGAAATTTGAGGTCTAAAATGGGCCTCCTAAGGAAAATAATAAAATAATAGTTATTAATTTTGGAGGAAAAATGAAAAAAACTACTTTTTGTGTTCGTATTTTCGACATATCTCCTCATGTTTTTACTCAAATTTCAAGCGGGAGAGCTTGTTGGATGCGGAATTTAGGAGAATGAGAAGAAGAAGAGAGAGAGAGAGAGAGAGAGAGAGAGAGAGAGAGAGAGAGAGAGAGAGAGATGGTGTCACACATTCCTAGACAACTCATATGGGATGGAGAGGGAACAATTTATGCAATCATAGAGATGGGATGAGTTCGATTCCAGTTAGAGTTTGCATTAGAGGAAATTTGGGGTAAAAAATGGGCCGTATAAGAAAACACGCCAACAATAAATTTTGTGAGTTAGAATTCAAGAACCAATAGAATTTCAATAAAATGAGCCAACCATAATGGTTGAATTGACATACTTGTCATAAAAGAAAACTACTTTTTTGGTTCGTATTTTCAACATATCTCCCTATGTTTTTACTCAAATTTCAAGCAGGAGATTAATGTTATGTTGCCAAAATTTTTCCTCTTATCTAAATTTTCTGACCATGTTTTTTTATTATTATCATTGTACACTTGATTTCTTCTTCCTCCTTCAATCTTCTTCACAGTGAGGTTAAATCACCCTAAGGATCCCAAAGATTTTCTAAATTAAACAAGGGGATACCCCTCCAAATACTTATTTAGGACTTTCTTCTCGCGCAAATTCGAATTTCAAATGGATTTATTGATTAGACAAAGGGAATTGAGGAGTGAGGCTAAAGTGGGGATCGTACCTTGGCATGTTTCTTTCAACCATGTCGTGTCCAAGGGAGATTATATTGGGCCAAACAAATTCCTTTGCGACTATGCAAGTTCCTTTGCATGCTTACAATCCTTTATTCCTTATTCCATTCAATCTTAGGGGGATGATATCACTGTTCTCGTCAGAGCTCTCGCTTTCTTCCATTCCACGATTCTTGGGAGGTCTCTCATATTTTGAGAGCTCTTCTTGCCCAGAATTTGTGCATTCATTTGGATCAAAGGAACCTTCTACGCATTCTCCTCATGTAGTACTAGCTCTAGCATTCTTCTTTACTCTCCGATCTTTATCTTCTCGTGTCGAATGTTTTTCTTGTTTTAATTTTCTTACTTCAAGTTGCCTTATCTCATACTTTCTTGCATGTCTTATCTCCCTCTGGAGTTACTGTTCTTCTGGCTCCATGAGTAGGCCAATATATCCTCCCTCTACTTCATATCCCACTCTTGCAGTGCAAGTTTTACGCTACCATACTGTCGGGGTTTCATTTTCATTATCCCCTTCTCAACAAAAACATCTTCAATTAGAACTAAATTTGATCCAAGAACCTGTTTCTTGGTCCTTCCTCAAACTTTTCTTCTGCGCAGTTGTATGATTCGATAACTTCTAGGAGGAATTCTATTATATATCCTTCTTTCACACGTAAGAGCCATAAATTCACAACTCTATCCCATGCATTATCAATATTCTTCAATTCTTCTATCTTTTCCTCAGTCCATACTAGGGTATGGGCACACACCAGGTAGTATTTATCTCGGATTGTCTCTTAACCCACTCCTAGATTAAAATAGGAAGTTCACAAAAGAAAATTTCATGTAGATTTGAGTAAATGTACTTGTATTTACAATATTGAGGAAAACAATGGAGTCCTCTGGTCTCTTCTTTCTCAAATTTATCCTCCTTTCACACCAAGCACTCTTCAATATCGAATTTCTAAGGTTTCCACCTCATATATTCAACCGCCCTACACAATTCCTGTTAGGTATTGACAATGGAACATTGTTGGCTGCAATATGTTAGACCCAAGTTTCAAAATAAACAACCAACAAAACCCCCATAGGCATCAAAATTTACAATACCCTACGAGCATGATAAGGCCTCACCTAAGATGCGCATAGGAAATTACACAGAGACTAAATCAAGTCTATGCATAGGAAATTACATAGAGCATGCAGATTGTTAAAGCTATAATACACCTTAATACTATGATCATACACCTAGGACACATTTAATTAGCTTCTATGCTTTATTCCATTGTCTAGACTTAGGCTAATTGATCATTTACTGATAGTTGAGGCACTCCACTTTAATCATTCTGACATTTGAGGTGCTCTAGGTTGATCATTCTGAAAACCCAGACACCCTCATTGAGGACAGGACTATCTTGGTGTGCTCCCCCATCCCCAAATTCATGGATATGTTTGACCATATGCGTTAGTGCATGTTTGTGGTAGTTTTTGTCCTTCCTTGAGCATTTATTGCCTCCTAGAGTCACTCCCACTCACCCATGTGCTCACCCACACCTAGAATGCCTCCATTTATGATCCAAGATGCCTCATCCTCATTCACACTTGCATTCATGACCATTTGGAATGATTAGGAAGCTAATTGGTCCACCTAGGGGGGTTTGAGGGTCAAATAATGGGATGGAACTTGTATGCATCCATATGGTCTCCAAGGCCTCATGATATTTCCCTATTGCAATATAAACATGATCCATATATATTTACATGTTGGAAAATCATAATAAACTAAGTTATTGACTACATATGTGTATGCTATTTTCACTCTTTCTGTTGTTTTGTGCATAATTTGTGTGTAATATCAAATTGTGAGAATCTCCTTGGATCTTAGATCCTACTATGAATAAATTATCACATGGTACCATCTCTCTTTGGAGCTGCAAATCAAATCCAGAGTGTTTGAGTTGTTGTTTGAGGTATTTTCCAGATAGATTTGAGTGTTTGCATTGCAGGTACGTTCAACAGTTTGTCACCTAGTGCGCAAGCATAAATGGAGCAGACTCATGTATTTCTAAACCCATTCAACTATTTTGAATGGAAGGTCGAATTGGTGATCCAGCTTGTATAGGGTCACTATGGGGACTAAATTCGAACCCAACTTTGTTGTGGATAAATCTGTGAGAATTTGATTCATAGCTGAATCTAGGAGCGCAAGAGACTCTCATAATTCTATGTAGTTTGCAAAAACCAACAAAAAAGATTGAAAGGGTAAAAATTTAGACACACA
This sequence comes from Pseudotsuga menziesii, assembly GCA_001517045.1. Lineage (NCBI taxonomy): Eukaryota > Viridiplantae > Streptophyta > Pinopsida > Pinales > Pinaceae > Pseudotsuga > Pseudotsuga menziesii. The sequence continues at coordinate 528,440 of LPNX010043483.1, forward strand.
TGTGAACACAATAGTGGATATTTTTGAACTATTTAACATCTGAATGTGTTTAGATCAGAAATATATTACATTAGGAAGAATTCATGAGGCTTAGGAAGCCATTTGGGAGTGCACATGTGTCAAGACAAGGTTTGACCTCAATCCCCCCTAGGTGGACCAATCAAAACTCAAATCACCCAAAATAGTCATGAACCATGGTGTGAATGTTGGTGAGGTGTGCTAAGGCATAAATGAGTCCAAAATAGGTGTGGGTGAGCAAGTAGAGGTGTGGGAGTGGCTCAAGGAGCACAATACATGCACTAGGAGGCAAAAAATGGACTAAAGACAACACTAGCGCCCCTAGTCAAACCCAGATTCCCTAAAATAAGGAAGTATAAATTCAAGGAATTAATGAGGGCACACATGTGATGGGTTGACCAATCTAGAGTGCTGGTGTGTGTGTGAATGGTATGAAAATAACTAGTTCACCTCCTAAACCAATTTCCCTAAGTCTAAACCATAGCAACTTAATGCATAGAAGCAAAGGAAATTGACTAAGGTATAAAATAAGGTACTAAGGATGCATTACTATTCTAACACCCCCATTAAGCTTGAATTAGTACAAATTAACCAAAAAATATCATGGAGGCCTTGGAAACAAAGGCTCGAGTCACATCATACAACATAAATTTTATTTGTCCACGAGAAACAAGGAAAAGAGGAAAACCACATGGGAAAAAAACCTCTCCTAGAAATGGACACGGGGCCAAAAATATGAAGGTGAATGGAATCCATCACCATGAATCACTCACTCCAAGCAGTGATATCAAGTAAGTGAAGGTCTTCTTAGTAAAACACTTGGTGAAAATATCAACAGTTTTCTCAGTGGAAGGGCAATACTGCAAGGCAATATCCTGATCATACACTAAGCCACGAATGTAGTGCATATGAATCTCTATGTGCTTGGTCCTCTGTCTCTATACTGGATATGTGGAAATATTGATTGCACTTTGATTTCCACACCAAATTACAGTGGGTGAATCAAGTGCAACATCAAGTTCCTGAAGAATGCCTTGCAACCACACACATTGTGTAACTGCAATCACTGCTCCTTTGTAATTGACCTCAGCTAAAGAAAGGGAAATAGTGTGCTATTTCTTACTTGAAAAGGATATTGGACCATTGGAAAGCATGAATACAAAACCTGAAGTGGAATTTTTGTCATTGGGATCTCCAGCCCAATCCGAATCAAAAAATCCTACTAGTTCTAGTGAAGAACTAGCAACATAGTGTACCCCAAAGTTCCTGGCGCCTTGTACATACTGAAGGATCCTTTTGGATTCCTTCCAATGGATATGATGTGGATGCTGCATATATATTTATAAAACACTAAAAACCTCTTCTAAATCAGGTCTAGTATGTGTAAGATACAACAAAATCCCGACTAGCTTTCCATACAATGAGCAATCTACCAATGGAGAGTCACCAATTTCACCTAGCTTGATGCTAGAAAGGAATGGACACTCGGATGCCTTACATTAATCCATATTAAACTATAATAATAGGTATGAAGCATACTTTTGTTGGTTGATCATGATCCCACTTTCAGATTGCTTAGTTTCCAAACCAAGAAATTGTTTTAGCAAATCCTAGATCAGTCAATGAAAATTCACTGTGTAAATATGCTTTAATTGACCCAATTTCTTTGGTGTAACTACCCGTAATAAAAATATCATTAAAATACAGTACAATGACCTGCAATAATCACAAATATGCTTCAAATAAACATTAGGATCAGACTTGCATCTTACAAAGCCAATTGATAGCTGAAAATTGTCGATCTTGGCATACCAAGCCCTTGGGGCTTGCTTGAGGCCATAGAGTGACTTCTTTAACCTGCACACAAGGGAAAGTGTAATGAGGATTTCTCCCCTATTACATGCAGAAGCACCAACCTTATATCATTGTGATCGTAAGGAAGAGTTCAATGGAAAATAGAAAAACAAACTAAACTAATAACAGAAAGCAAATATTTTTATCTTTTTTTTAACATATATATCAACTAAAATAATGCAAATAAAAAAAAACAGTAAACACACCTCTCTCCTGTAATATGGGCCACAATAGATGTGCTCATAAGTGGTTCTGCAACTCCATAGGTTGGTTCTCTAGTTGTCTCCACGGACAGTTGTCAAATAGGTAATGGATCGAATGTGGGCACAGAGAATGTCTCAACATACACCATGGGAAATGGTATGGAAAGGGAATGGTGGCAGGGGAGTATGTGGAATACCCGATAGCACAAATGTCACAACATAACCACAAGTGAATGAGGAAAAATGTGTTTTGGGAGAGCCCTTCACAATGCATTGATATTATGGTCCTAGGTTTTTTTGACCCAAGATGGTGATCCATGGTATTTATCTATGTTTTTTTGACCCTTTCTCTTTTTTAGGGTTTTGGACAACTTTTTAGGGGTTTTTAACCATTTTTGGGACAGAGTGAGGGTAAACCATAGTAAATAATGATGTTTTGGACCATTTTTTGTGGAAATACAATTGTGAAGGTCAAAAGTAAGGGAAATATGGTAGGAATATAATGTATGTATATGGTTTAGACCATGTAGATCTAGGTGAACACATTTTAGTGTTAATAGATTTCCCTCTGATGTGTTAGGGAAGTAGGTCATTGTATGGCTGATGGACATCATAGGATCACGGAAATAATGGTGACAATAGTGGATAGACTGGAGAGACCCACAGAGAAGTGGAGCTTCCTTGTTTGAACTACGATGGATTTTGGTTTTTTAATGATGATACATAATGGTAGCCTCAATGGGAGACTGAATATAATGCTAATATGAAGAACTCATACATAGGAACAATGGCATTCACATGGAATGCAATATCATTACAACTGATGCTCTACTAGATATGGAAGTGTACATAACTGGAGGGAATCAATGATTGAGAGTCAGAATCTCTGCGGTACAATATATATAGCATCAAGTACTGGAGATACATGAAAGCACAACACTGGGGGCTTCCGAACACTGTCGCCAACACAACTCAGAAATCACAAGGGACATAAAACTATGTGGGTCCCATGATAGACTCACCAATGTGCTAGAGTCAGGTGACAACCAAGGCCTTCGTCCAAATAATGAACAGACCAATACCTTGTATGAATCTCAAAGGTGTGATTATGTAGCTGAAGTCGAGCACGTGAGACAGGACCAACTCGAAAGGCACTAATGAATCCTTTCAAGTGGTTCAAGGAACTCATCAATGAGGTGGATGAAACCAAGATTTAGGGACCTTTGGGTCTATCCTATGGAATAGATGTGTTGACATCAACAGAGGGAGACCTACAACTAAGGCAATGATGTGTCATTGACTAGAAGCACAAGGGGGATAACCAAAGATGTGGAACAATCTTGGGACTAACACACTGAATGGGGGAACGGGGGCAGGAGAGTACAGGGGATTCAAAATTCATTTTTTAGAGTATGATGGTAGGGATGACCTGGTATAAACTGAAACTAACTCATGAGAGAGGGATCATAGCTATAATATCGGGGAGATAACTGCAAATGGGAAATACTAAGGGAGGTAACTGGACTAGTGATATTCAGGGGATCCTTGGAAGACTTAGAACAAAGGTGACCCAATGGGGGGGAGTTTCCATACTATGATATCATATGTGGTGGCACCTAAAGACATCATTTGTGCCTTCTTCATAGTTTAAGGAGCACGAAGAAGGGATAGAAGTAAGCTCAATATGACACAATCTCGTGGTTTTTTAGTGAGCCCGAGAAAGTAAATGCTTGATGGTGTTTTCATTTTTAGAGAGTTTGAAAATAGGAAGAAGACTCCAGTGTGCTCTCTTTTTCATTAATAGTATCCTAAGCCTAAAAAAGGATAAAAGTATACAAAGGAGATCTCTCCCAACCTTTGGGGAAGGGATACTTCTTTACCGTTGGTAGTCCAACCAGGCTGGAAAAGGTTAAACCTATACTAACTGGATGGTATTTAAAATAATTTTATGAGCATGAACAAAACCAAGTTTTCTCAGAAATATTTTCTTGATGAGAAGGCTGGAAAATAGCTTAAAGAAAACCTATAATCGGATTTTTCCTAAAGTATGGTCCCAATGTCCTAGAAAGCATACAAGTATACAAAGGGAAACGTTCCCAAATGGAAGGTGCTAGGGTGATCCTTTTCTTATAATAGTATATGCAGTCCGAAAAAAGGAAATAATCATGGCCACATAGATGCCCTTTCAAATACTTTAACGAGCGTGAAAGGAAGAAAGCATGCTTGACAATCTTTTCACTCTTTTGGGAGTTAGAAAAGTGCTTAACAGAAACTCTGTAATGGTCGATCAAGCAAGGGGAAGTGTTCTATATATGGAAAGAGGTTATGCTGTGAACATGGCTGAGAGGAATAAATGCAGAACAATGATAGGGCCCCCTTGCAGGATGATGGATGGAAAAAGAAGATGGCCAACTGTGGAGTATGAATGGAGCGGATGGCTCGTGAACATGCCAATACATACAATGGGAGATTCACACGATGGCACACAAATCGAGGCGACTTCCAAAAAATGTCCCAAAAATTCATAGTGAGATAATGAGATGAGGGTCTTGTCAAAATATAGAGGATGGAAAACCAAACCCGACGATGCGAACAACGTCTCAAACAGATTCTGGATGACTCAGTGGTGCATAGAAGAAAAGCTAGACCAACTGGAGGACTATAAATAGGGGGGACCACATGACATGTGTCATTTTCATTGGTCAATGTTGAGTTGGAGTGGAGGACCCCAAATTGCAACTGTTGATTTGTTCTAATTGGATTGACATTTTTCTGAGCTATGAATTATAGGTAAGAGCTCTCTTCGAACCCATTTTTTCACTAGTTTAGTTTATGGTTTTGCTCATCCTGGGGCTTATGTCGAGCTTAGGGGGTTGGTAGGGCTGGGTCACACTTTTCGAGGGAAAATATGTGACCCAAGTCGCTCATATCAGGTTGATAGGAACGACCCAGTTGCACCTGTCGGTGAGATAGGTGTGACCCAGGTCGCACTTGTTCAGTAGGTAAGAGTGACCCCGTCGCTCCTGTTCGAGGTTTTTGAGCAACTTGGGTCACACAAAAAGGTCGAACATGGGAGACTCATCCCAGGATGAGTTTTTATGCATGATTGGACCTGACAGGGATTGTGTGTGTGTGCAGGATGCCATGGGTGGAATGGTTAGAGCGAGATATTGGGAACCTGCGATATGAGGTACGTGATGATTTGACAGTGCAGGATATTCTCTCTTGTTTTGGGTTATGGAAGTACTTCCAGATACTACCCATGTGTTCAAAAAAACTGTTGATGGAAAATATGGTGAGCTTCTGAGACCGAGATGCTAAGTGTTTTATCATCCAGGAGGAGTAGATCAAGATCACGCTCCTTGATATTTATTTTCTAACTGGGCTCCCTATGTTGGGTGTGATCGACGACACTATGTCGAAGCTCTCCCATGGGGTGTCACTAGATGACCTCTGCGAGAGGCATTACTATGCCTCCGCATCGGTGCACTCATTGTACATATTGGTGTGTGACATTGGGAGTTTAGAGACTTGGGATTTGGTAGTGATGGTGCTGCAGATATTGAGATCATTGGGACTGCACAAGATCTTAGGAGGCCAGCTCTAGATTGTGGAGTGTGTTCTAAGGGGAACCTAATTTGGGTGTGCCCAGATGTACTTGATGCAGGTTCGACGTGCGCTAAAACATGGTAGTTCAATGGGAGGGGATTTATGTTTCCCCTCATTCTTGTGCTCATTCTTTTTCAAGAGTCTATTGACTCTACGATCGCATCTAGCGGTGCATGAGAGAAGACCTCATGAGCCTCGCACAAGGAGGTTGAGAAATATGATGATTAGGGAGGGAGGCTTCTTAGTGGTTTGATTCTTCACCCGTGAGCTCTTTTCATAGTAGCAACAACTACCGGTTCTGATAGAGGACTATCTGTATGCGGGTATGGATTATCAGGGGGATCCTGATATGCCTCGACCTCTAGGATAGGCCTGGGGACATGATGGTATGTATAAATGATGCTTTATGTGGTTTCATTTATATATATATATACACACATATTAATAGCTTAGTTGTAGCCAATTTATGTGTGTGATGGATACTGATGACATACTATGTGCATGTGCAGACATCTAGCCACGCCCTCCAATAGGTTGTCAGAGACAGAGGGGAAGAGTGGAGGGGGTAGATCCACCTGCTCACAGGAACAGGAGGTGCCATAGTACACTAGACTCACTTCGACTCGACATTGAGTTCTTAATAGATGGGGTCACCGATGACAGATGGCAGTACCTCAACAATGATCTGATCACCGCATGCTACCATGCTCCTCTAGAGTGGATCCCTGTGATGAGAAGGATCGCTATCGCTACTGAGTATGTCAGAGAAATGACCCAAGGTGATGTACCGATGGAGGAGGAGGAGGAGGAATTCGATGAGGAGGACACAGAGGAGGACAAAGACATAGAGTACGAGGAGGATGACTTTGACTCTAACTAGCAACTATTGGTGTTTCCCCCTAGTGCGGTGGTGCACGAGGATTTTTGTACTATATGTATGACTAGCTGAGAAATCACGTGGAGCTTCTCATTTTGTACTAAACATTATGACATGATATATATGCACATGGATGCATTTTTATGAGTCTTTTTTTATGATAATGCCTATATGATGTATATGACATATGTATGCATGACTATATGATGATGCGTGTTGAAATTTTATTTCCTATATGTGATGATTGATTTACCACTCTAGAACGTCATTAGCCATTTGGTATGATACACTATTGAGACTTATGGGAACATGCATGAATGTAATGGATTAAAAATGTCTAACCAAATGTCTAGTGCACATGAAATTTCTAAAGAGACAAGGATTGCGTACCCGATAACAGTTATTCAATTGGGAGATAAGCAGCTGGGAGTTTAGGAAGACATCAAGGTGACGAATACCCAAGTGGAGGGAATCAGTCAAGAGACCAGTGACACCATCGTACTTAGCCTGGTTTTTGGTAGCAATGCCAACACACATTCTATCGATATGGATCAACTCATATAACATGGAATAAATGACCCACGCAACCAAGGCAATATTAGGAGACCATCTACTTGCTCCGTTAGTGAACCCAATGTAGCGATGTGAGGTAGGATCCATCTGGAAAAACCAAGCAAACAAACTGTGAGACTCATGATAAGAATGGTGTAAAACAAAAAAATAAAAACTATGACACAAGTGTACTACATGGCGGGAGACATCAGGCATAGAACCTCTTGAGGTAGAGCCCATTGCGGGGATTCTTCAAGGGATGTCCGTCAGAGTGAGCGAGGATGTATGGCCCCCTTGTCGAGGCATTGATGGATGACATATGGGCTGTACCACATTGGATTAAACTTTCCTTTTCCTAACTTATCATTGGCTTGAACGCATACGAGGACCAAATCGTCTTCGCTAAAGGTGCGAGGGTGGGTGTGTGAGTCAAAATGGGACTTAGACCTAGTCTTAGCTGCTTTGATCATTTAGAGAGCACCACGATGATCCTCATTGGTTCGTTCGAGCATAATTAGGCGTTGTTCTAATGGGGAGGTATCTGGTAAAATTTTGAAAGCAAGGCGGAGCGATGAAATCTGGCACTCAATGGGAAGTACCGACTCCACACCATGGACCAAGTAAAAGGGGGTAAAACTAGTGGCAGTCTTTGTCGATGTTTGGTAGGACTAGAGGGCAGATAAGAGCAAGTGATTCCAGTTGGATTTATGTTTTTCCACCATTCGTTGGAGCATGGTTTTGAGGATCTTGTTGACAGCCTCAACTTGTCCATTTCCCATGGGAAATGGTATGGAAAAGGGAATCATGGAAGGGGAGTATGTGGAATACTTGAGAGCACAAATCTCACAACATAGCCATAAGTGAATGAGGAAAAATATGTTTTGGAAGAGCCATTCACAATGTATTTATATTATGATCCTAGGGTTTTTTGACCCAAGGTGGTGATCCATGGTATTTATCTGTGGTTTTTTGACCCTTTCTCTTTTTTAGGGTTTTGGACCCCTTTTTAGGGTTTTTTAACCCTTTTTGGGAGAGAGTGAGGGTAAACCATAGTAAATAATGCTGTTTTGGACCATTTTTTGTGGAAATACAATTGTGAAGGTCAAAAGTAAGGGAAATATGGTAGGAATATGATGTATGTATATGGTTTAGACCATGTAGAGCTANAAGGATCCTCTCGGAAACATTCAGATTGCTACATATATATCTCTTCCTATAGCTCACCATGAATAAATTCACTTTTTACATCCATGTGGTGAACCTCCCAATGCTTACTAGCAGTAATGGCTAAAACTAGCATGATAGAGTCCATGTTTTCAACCAGTACAAAGGTATATGTACAGTCCACTCCTTGGACTTGAGAAAACCCTTTGGAAAGTAATTTGGCCTTATATACTATATCAGACCCATCAGCAGCAACTTTGGTCCTATAGGCCCACTTGGATTGTACAAGCTTCCTCTTGGGAGGCAAGGAGACCAATTCCCAAGTTTCATTCTCTTGTAGAGAGTTGAATTCTTATTGCATGGATGGTTTCCATATTGGGTCATGAGATTCTTTCTGAGACAATTTTGGATAAGATCCAACCATTATATAGCAATTCTCATCAAGGGAAACTTGACTTGCAAAATAATCATTGTGAAATTGTGATCTTGTCTTCCTAGGATCTAGAGGATTTTGTGCTAAATCCCCAACAACTTGTATGGTTTTCTCTACCCACTTGGGCCTTGAGGGTTATTCATGTTAAGAAACATCATATTCAACCATGTCAGAATCAGAAATATCAGAAAGTGAATCATCACTTACATCATCTTGGTGTTGAGGAGAAGAGCATTCCCCCGGTGCTACATCAAAATCTGGAATAATTTCCTGTTCGAATTGTACACTTATTTCAATGAAATATTTTTGTGTGGATGGATCAAAGAGATTGTATCCCTTTTTGTATTCACCGCATCCAACCATGATCCACTCTTTTCTTTGTGGCTGCAATTCCTTCCTCTTTTCTGAAGGAATTTGAGCCCATGCCCTTGAGCCAAAAATCCTGAAATGTGAAATATTTGGCTTGTGACCAAACCAAGCCTCATAAGGTGTTTTCCCTTTAATTGATTTGTATAGAGACCTATTTTCAATGTATGCAACATATTTAATGGATTCATCCCATAGCTTAGGACTCAAACCTTAGCCTCTATCATACATGTAGCCATTTCCTTCAGTGCTCCGTTCTTCCTCTCATCCACACCATTTTTCTATGGTGTCTAGGGGACCGAATGCTACATTTGGATGCCACAATATTCACATAAGTGCTACAAATTTGTAGTCACATACTCTTTACCATTATCAGTTCTAAGGATTTTAATCTTATTCCCACTTTGATTCTCAACCAGGCCCTTCCAAATCTTGAGAGTCTTAAAGACTTCATATTTGAGCTTTAGGAAATAGACCCAACAAAACATTGAGAAATCATCTATGAAAGTGAGAAAATACCTTGATCCTCCATAGGATGGAGTGGGAAGAGGAACAATGAGATATGAATGCACCAATCCAAGTACTTGTGTAGCTCTCCTTTCCTTCCCCTTCTCATAGTCTCGCTCTAGATTCTTTCCCACCACACAACTAATGAACGCACCATTGGAGGATTTGATAGGAGGAAGCCCTTCTACCATGTCATCCTTGTTCAATCCCTAGAGTTATTTGTAGTTCATATGGCCAAATATCTCATGCCATAACTTGCTGGTTTCATTGGCATGAGACATAAGTGCTTTCCCACTGGAATTTGGAAGAAATTTCGAGAATTTGTACATGCTAGCTTGGTGATCAGCATACCCCAATGCCACTACTTTGTTGGAGGATATTTCAGCTATCTAAACCTCATATTAAGTAAATGTTAATCTCTTGGCATCTACACTATGTGTCATTTGGTATACTAACAACAGGTTCACTTCTGAGTCCGGTACATACATGACATTATTGAAATATCCATCTTCAAGGTCGATCCTGCCAATTCCCTTGGCCTGGATCTTAGAATAATCACCCATTTGAACACTTGGGCCACTATCTGAATACATGGATTTGAAGAAATCTATGACAAAGGACATGTGCCTTTATTCTCTCGAATCAATTATGAAGGTGGAGGGATCTGAATAACCTGGAACCAAAGCATGACACTTCTCCTTGTTGTCATAAATTGAACTTCCATCCTTCTTCCTTGCACCCTTTAGGAATAGGATGTTGTTCTTCTCCAATAGCTATGCCATCATATCAATGGTTTTATTCATGCAAGCACTCTCAAGATGCCATCCCTTGTGGAAATAGGTACATTTGATATTCTCCTTTCCCTTCTTGTCCTTTCCTTGCAAGGATTCAAACCCCCATCAGGAATCTTGGGTCTGTCTTATTTCTTCTTCTCTGGTTTTTTGAATCCTTGGATTTCTTATTTCCTTTGGGTGCATTTGAAACCCCTGCAGCAAGAATTTGATCCTTTCTTGTTTTGATGGTGCCCATTTGCACTAACTTGTCTTGCTCTTGGGTCAAAGACTCCATGAATTTTGCTAGTGATGGAATTTACCAATTTAGAATGGTTAGCTTTCCAAAATGGAATGTGCTAACAAAAATTGAGTATTTTGGACCTAGCTTAGAAAGGATTGACAATACAAGTTTCTCTTCCTTCTTCTCGATTCCGCATTGCTTGAGTTGAAGCACCAAAGAATCAAATTTGGTGAAGAAGACCTAGATGGACTCAAAATGTGTCAGCATTAAGGTAATGAGGTTATTTTCTAGTTTGTGTCCCCTTAGTTCATTAGTTTTCCCAAAGAGAGATTCGATCCTTAGCCAAAATTCATTTGGGGTGGCTAAAATGTCAACATGGAACATGAGTTCTCTCGAAATGCTGAGACATAACATTCCAAAAGCTTCATCTAGTCTATGGAAGTATTTCGACTTCTTTAATGCAGAATTTGGCTCGACCTCTATCCCCATGGTGACCTTGTAGAGACCCTTGGATCTCAATTGGATGACCATCTCTACATTCCATTCAAATTAGTTCAATGGAGTCAACAAGACATGATTTTTCTCCCTATATTCTTGCGCTAGTGGTGAGAATTTGTTGAATGTACCTACAAAAAACACTCAAATCTATCTGGAAAATCCCTCAATATGAAGCTTAAACACTATAGACTGATCTGAAAATCCAATTGGCTCTAATACCATGTGATAATTTGATTCACAACTAGATCTAGGAGCACAAGAGACTCTCACAATTTAAATTAGTTTGCAAAAACAAGCAAAAAATCTTGAAAGAGTAAACAATTACAGACACATGTGAACACAATAGTGGATATTATTGAACTGTCTAACATATGAATGTGTTTATATTAGAAATATATTACATTAGGAATAATTTGTGAGGCTTATGAATCCGATTGGTAGTGTACATGTGTTAAGACAATATTTGACCTCAATCCCCCTTAGGTGGACCAATCAACACTCAAATCACCCCAAATAGTCACGAAACATGGTGTGAAAGTTTGTGAGGCATTATGAGGCATAAATGAGTCTAATAATGGTGTGGGTGACCAAGTATAGGTGTGGGAGTGGCTCAAGGATCACAATAAATTCACTAGGAGGCCAAAAATGGACTAAAGACAACACTAGCGCTCCTAGTCAAACCCAAATTCCCCAAAACAAGGAAGTATCACTCCAAGGAATTAATGAGTGCACCTATGTTAAGACAATATTTGACCTCCATCCCCCTTAGGTGGACCAATCAACACTCGAATCACCCCAAATAGTCACGAACCATGGTGTGAAATTTGGTGAGGCATGATGAGGCACAAATGAGTCTAATACTGGAGTGGATGAGCAAGTAGAGGTGTGGGAGTGGCTCAAGGATCACAATAAATTCACTAGGAGGCCAAAAATGGACTAAAGACAACACTAGCACTCCTAGTCAAACCCAAATTACCCAAAACAAGGAAGTAACACTCCAAGGAATTAATGAGGGCAAACATGTGTTGGGTTAACCAATATAGAGTGTTGGTGTGTGTGTGAATGGTCTGAAAATAACTAGTTCACCTCCTAGACCAATTTCCATAAGTCTAAACCATAACAAATCAATGCATAAAAGAAAAAGAAATTGACTAAGGTATAAACTAAGGTATAAACTAAGCTACTAAGGATGGATTACTGTTATAACAAAATTGAAGTTCTTCAATGGGATTGATGAAGCATTTGGAATGATTTGTCTCAACATTTTGAGAGACTTACTCTTCCATGTAGACAGTCTATCAAATCCCAACTAAGTATGGCTCAAACTTGAGGCATTGTTCGGGAAGACTGATGAGATGAGAGGTCACCAACTCAAAAATGAGCTAATATCACCGAGTTGGTGCTTCATCTGAAACAATGTGGGATAGAAAAGGAGGAGAAACTCATATTTTGCATACTTTCCAAGCTAGGGTCAGAGTAATCAGTGTTTGTGTCTACATTCCACTCTAGCAAGCTCACAACTCAAAACTTGCACATTCCGTCACTGGATGACTTCATGGATTCACTGAATCAAGAACAAGACAAGCTAGTACAAATGGCACCATCAAATCTAGTAAGGATCAAGCCCTTGATGGAGGAGTTTCAAATCCAGCCAAAGGAAAGAAGAAATCCAAATATTCAAAGTAGCAAGAGAAGAAGAAGCTGGGAAAACCCAAATATTCAGATGGGGGTTTGAATCCTTGCAAGGACAAGGAAAAGAAGAAGAAAGAGAAGAAAAAATGCACTTACTGTCATAAGGGGTGCATCTAGAGAGTGCATACATGAAGAAAACCATAGACATGATGACGCAATTGCTTGAGAAGAATAACATCCCACTTCCTAAGGGTGAAAGGAAGAAGGATAGTCATTCAAGCTCTGACAATAAGTAGAGGTGCCATCCATTGGTTGCTGGTTCTTCAAAATCTTCTTCCTTTATTATAGATTCAAGAGCTTCCAGGCATATGGCCTCCATAGAAGACTTATTCTAGACCATGTATTCTCATAGTGATCCATCCATTCTCATGGGTGATGATTCATAGATCCAAGCCAAAGAGATTGTCAGAATTGATGTTGAAGATGGGTACTTCAATAATTTTTTGTTTGTACCTAATATAGCAGTGAACCTACTCTCAATGTATCAAATGTCACACACTGGTGAAGCCAAGAGAGTAAAATTTACTCCAGACTCAGTGGAGATAACAAAAATATCTACAAACAAAGTGGTGGCATTGGGGTTTGCTAATCATAATGCAAGAATGTACAAATTATCCGATTTCCTCCCTTAATCCCAAGGGAATGCAATCCTATCACATGCGAATGAAACAAGAAAGTTGTGGCATGAGAGATATAGTCATCTCAACTACAAGTACCTCCAGGCATTAAACAAATAAGGAATGGTGGAAGGGCTTTCTTCTATGAAGTTCTCAAATGACACATGCAAAGGTTGTGTAGTGGGAAAGCATGCATAGCACAACTATGAGAAAGGGAAGGCAATGAGAGCTATCCAAGGGCTTTGTTTGGTTAATTCATACCTCATGGGGCCTCTTTCCACACCCTCCTTACCTTGGTTTTTATTGACAAATAAAGTTTCTATTGTATGAGGTGACTTGAGCCTTAGTTTTCAAGGCCTCAATAATATTTTAGAGCTATACTAAGTTAGGATTAAGGGTTTTTTTTAGAGCTATAATACACCTTAGTAGCATGATCATACACCTAGGACACATTACATTAGCTTTTATGCTTTATTCCATGGTCCAGACTTATGGTAATTGATCATTTACTGGTAGTTGAGGCAGTTCACTTTGATCATTCTAATAGTTGAGGCACTCCAGGTTGATGATTTTGACAAACCAGGTGCCATCATTGATGACAAGAGTGTCTTGGTGCACTCCCCCATCCCCATATTCAGGGATATGTTTAACCATAGGTGCTAGTGCATGTTTGTGGTGGTTTTTGTCCTTCCTTGAGCATTTATTTCCTCCTAGAGCCACTCCCACTCACCCATGTGCTCACCCACACTTATACTGGCTCCATTTATGATCTAGAATGCCCCACCCTTGTTTACACTTGCATTCATGACCGTTTGGGATGATTAGGAAGCTGATTGGTCCACCTAGGGGGTTTTGAGGGTCAAATCATGGGATGACACTTGTATGCATCCAGATCGCATCCAAGGCCTCATGATTTTCCCTATTGTAATATAAACATGATCTAGACATATTTACATGTTGGAAAGTCATAATAAACTAAGTTATTGACTACATTTGTGTATGCCATTTTCACTCTTTCTGTTGTTTTGTGCATAATTTGTGTGTAATATCAAATTGTGAGAATATCCTTGGCTCCTAGATCCTACTGTGAATCAATTTTCACAAGTTTGTTAGACCTAAGTTTCAACATAAGTAACAAAAAAAACCCTTTAGGCATCGACATTTTCAATACCCACAACATGATTTGAACCCAAAATCCGACGTCATCCGACATTTCGTACGGATGTGTCAGACATAAAGCATTGAGAAGAATGGAAATCATGAAATTTTAATAGCACTGTCGAATATCCGACACATAAGGCGTCGGATATTCGACTCACCAGAGTGTCGAATATCTGACCCTAGAGTGTCAAATATCGGATGGTATAGTGTTGAATATTCGACGGTATGTCGACCCAAAAGTGTCGAATATCCGACCCAAGAGTGTCGGTTTTTCAACCCATTAGTGTCGGATATCTGATGGTGTGTGTAGGTTTAAAAAAAAATAATGTAAGGTTTGAAAGATTTGAAATTTTTGGTACCACATTTTCAACGGTAACTATGTTCAAGGTGTCAAATATCCGACGTCGGGCCATTATAAATATAAATTTTTTTAAACATTTCGACATGTTTGTTGTAGAAGCGATGGACAATTTGCGAAATTATTTGTTCCTTGATGGAAGATTTGCGAAAATTATTTGTTCCTAGATGGACATTTTCAGGAATTGTTTTATTCTTCAACGGGCGGTTGTGGGAAATTTTTTTCCTTCGACAGACAGTTTGCTGGGATTTTTTATTCTTCGACTTCTCTTCATTTGATAAAATGTTGATGCATGGAACTTGATTTTTTAAGAAAACCGGTTATATTCATTCATGAAGTTTGTGACAAAATATTAAATAGAAATATTCCGGATCCAAATGAAGACAACCGACAATTGCTTGCTAGACTATGGGATGTAGCGAAACGAAGGGGTGATGGAAAATGTTATTGTCCGTGTACTCAGTGCAGGGGATTTAAGAGGAGAAGAATATTGATCTCAATGTTTAAATATTGTAACTTCGAAGAATATTCTATATGTATCTTTTTGTGGTCCCCGATGGTCCTATCGGGAGAACCACTTGTATTACTTTGTACCCCGATGCTTCTAATTGGAAGAACTAATAAGAGTCATGAGGTAGTCGCCTCTAATTGTAAAGGTGGGTCATTAGCACCCCGGTGTGGTTACTTGGGCGTACATATGTAACTCGAGCCTACATGATTAACTTGAGCCTACATGTTAGATGAGTTAATTAAAGGGAACAGATGAATATAAATAGAGGTGTAGCACTCCTCATTTGGAGCACACACTCTCACTTTGTGTAGCGCATTAGTGGAGAGGGAGAAGAAACTAGAGAAGGAAGAGGATCAGGCTTTGATCTCCTTGTTGGTTTTATCTTTTATCTTTTTGGGCATCTATATTGAGGAATCTTTTGCTAGGTTTTTCCCTTTAGGGTTTTCCCAGGATAAATTTGTGTTGTTCTTGTGATACTGTTTCTTTTAGTGATCCTGCTTTTATTCTTTTGTTATGAAAATGAAATGAAATACTGATGTATTAGCTAAGCATATGAAAATTTAACATGGTATCAGATCCACCCTAAATAGGACAACCTTCACAAGGAAAAATAGCCCTCTCTCTCTCCTTGGAAGAAATTAGGGTTTCAGGAAAATTTTTGAGTTTCAGAAAACTGATTGCATGGAATGTTGGGCCCTCCCAGAGTGCATCTTTTGAGCCTAGAATCACAGTTTTTGGATGTGTGAGTCTCTGGAAAAGTCAAACCCTAGTTTGACAACCATACCAGAAAAATGCAGAAGCTGAATCTTGCAAGTTTGATTTGGAAGGTGAAGAATTGAAATCTCCAAAATCCAAGCTCACTAGTCAACTCACCTCATTCAAGCGCATCTCCTGGTAAGGTTAGTTTCTCATTCTGCAAAATTTCAATTTTTGGTGATTTTCTAACAAGATGGCCCTAAGCACTAAGCTTGAGGACAAGCTAGAAGGCATAGAGAATTTTCGAGCATGAAAATACACGATTGGTCTCATTCTCCAAGACAATGATCTTGATAAGTATGTCAAAGAAGAAGCACAGAAAGAATATGATTAGAGCACAAAGGATTATTGCTGACTCCATCAAGGATCACTTGATCCCTCAAGTGTTAGCCAAGAAGACTCCAAAATAAATGTATGATTCCCTTTCCAGAATGTATGAGCGAAGAAACATCAACAAGAAGATGAATCTAAGAGCTCAACTGAAGAGTACCAAGATGAGTCATGGAGAATCCATCCAAGACTACTTCATAAGGGTTTCTCAGATCAAAGAGAAACTAGAAGCTATTGGAGATAAGCTTGATGAAGATGAATTGGTTATGACTACTCTCAGTGGTCTCACTAGACCCTAGGAATCCTTCATCCAGATGATGTGTTCCAGAAAAGAAAGCATGATGTTTGAAGTAGTATGGGAAGACTGCATTTAGGAAGAGACTAGAGTGGAAAACACAGAAGCCTTACTAAAGGAAGATGATCAAGCCCTAGCGAATCACACCAAGAAAATAAGAAGTCAACCTAAATTCAGGAGAAGAAACTTCAAGGAGTCTCAACCTCCCAGAAGAATCCAAAGAAGAAGGGAAAATCATCCAGAGAAAGACTACTCTGGCTTTCAATGTTTTCATTGTGATAAGATAGGACACATTGCCTAAAATTGTCCTATAAAGAAGCAAGAATATAATAAGAGGATCAACAACAACAAAATATATCATGCTCATATATCGGAAGATGAAGATGATGAAGAAGAAGAATAAGAAGAAGAAGAAGAAGGACCTCCAATAAAGCAAGCAAGAGAAGAAGATGCATAAGAGTATGTATTATTCTCCGCACTCTCTGGGTCTATAACACCTGGAGAAGACACTTGGCTTATTGATAGTGGTGCTTCAAAGCACATGACATGACAAAAGAAAACTGTGTCCAAACTTGAAGAAAGAAGCTCTCCTCATAAGGTATCCCTAGGAGATGACTATCAATATCCGATCAAAGGAGTTGGTGAAGCAAGCTACAAACTTGATTCAGGTAATCCTCTAAAGATGAAATATGTATTATATGTACTTGGTTTAAAGAAGAACTTAATTTCTATCTCATCTTTAGATAATAAAGGACTCAGAGTTGCTTTCATAGATGCCCAAGTACTCATGTGGCCCAAAGGAAAGAATATTGAAGATGCAATCATCATTGGTGAAGAAGAAGGAGGCCTGTATAAAATCAAAGGGCACTCAGAAACAACCTTTGTTCATGAGTCCACTGACCCTAGTGAACTATGGCATAGAAGGCTTGCCTACATCAACTACAAGGCTCTACCTCAAGTGAACAAAGTAGTGACGGGATTACCAGATATGAAGATCAAGCATGAAGGAATTTTCAAAGGATGTGCGAAGGGAAAGAACATCAAGAATCCATTTCCGAAGAGTGAAACTAAAACAAAAGGTACGTTGGAATTGATTCATTCATATGTATGTGGCCCAATGTCTTCTACATCCTTAAGTGGCTTTGAATATTATATCACATTCATTGATGACTTTTCAAGAAAGACTTGGATATACTTCTTGAAAGCAAAGAGTGAAGTGTTTGAGAAATTCAAGGAGTTCAAAGCCTTGATAGAGAATCTTTCAGACAAGAAGATAAAGACACTCCAATCAGACAATGGAGGAGAATATACCTCAAAAGAGTTTGAGGATTTTTGCAAAGATGCCGGAATCAAGAGGGAACTAACTAATCCCTACAATCCGCAACAGAATGGGGTTGCGGAAAGAAAGAACAGAACCATCATGGAGGCAGTGAAGACAATGATATATGATCAAGATCTTCCAATGCATCTATGGGAAGAAGCAACAAGAACTGCTGTGTATGTGCAGAATAGAATATCTCATAGTGCTCTTGGGTTCAAGACTCCAGAAGAGATATTCATAGGAAAGAATCCTGAGGTAAGTCACCTCAAGATATTTGGTTGTCCAGTATATATTCATATACCGAAAGAGAAAATAACCAAGTTAGACCCTTCCAGAAAGAAGGGGTATTTGTTGGATATTGTGAAGTATCCAAAGCATTCAGAATCTATATTCCTGGATTCCATCACATGGAAATCAATCGAGATGTGACATTTGATGAAGAGACAGCCCTCAAGAGATCCAGGAAGTGCCAACATGAAGAAGTGTATGAAGAAGAGACATCTCCCAGAAATAAAGAAACTACATGTCTCCTTGAATATGAAGGTCCTAAAGAACATGACTTAGCAGAACCTCAAGAACCTCCCATGATGGAGATGTCAAGAAAGAGAAAACCTGATTGGACCAAGAGAAATTATATGAGAGGCAGAAAGATATGGAGCTCCTGAAGGCTCCACAAGGGAAAGAAAGAAGCCTAAGACTTTTTCCAATTATGTAGCCTTGATGTGTGATATTGTAGATCGAGAACCTACAAGCCATGAAGAATCTGTACAGAAGAAAGAATGGGTAGAAGCAATGACTAAAGAATACCATTCAATAGTGAAGAATGATGTATGGGATATAGTTCCCAAACCATAAGGAAAGAGTATAGTATCCTCCAAATGGATATTCAAAATAAAGCATGCAGTTGACGGAAGTATCAAGAAGTATAAAGCAAGATTTGTGTCCAGAGGCTTCTCTCAGAAAGAGGGAATTGATTATGAAGAAACATTTGCCCCAGTAGCACGGTATAATTCAATTAGAGCTATCATGGCACTTGCATCTATGATGAAGTGGGACTTACACCAGATGGATGTGAAAACAACTTTTCTGAATGGTGTGATCGAAGAATAAGTATACATAGAACAACCACAACAATTTGAAGTTGAAGATAGATATACTCACGTATGCAAGTTGAAGAAGGCCTTGTATGGCATAAAACAAGCTCCTCGAGCTTGGTATGGAAGGATAGATAGTTTCCTGTCAAGCATGGGATTCACCAAGAGTAAAGTTGATCCTAACCTTTATCTTAAGGTTGTAAAATATGAACCTATCATCCTGCTGTTATATGTGGATGACTTATTCTTGACAGGGAATGAGAAACATATTATGGAAAGAAAGAAGAAACTAGCAGAAGAATTTGAAATGAAATACCTTGGGGTAATGCATTATTTCCTAGGTCTAGAAGTATGGCAAAGCTCAAAAGGAATATTTCTCAACCAAGGAAAGTATATGGTAGAGATATTAAAGAGATTCAATATGTTGGAATGCAAAGCCATGGCCACACCCATGGACTCCAAAATGAAGTTGTTAGCTGATGACCCATCAGAATTAGTGGATGTAACTCACTACAGACAGATCATTGGGTCATTGATGTATTTGAAAAATACCAGACCAGACATTTGTTTTGCTGTGAACACCTTGAGTCAATTTCTTATTCAACCAAGACGGGTTCACTTAGTAGCTGCAAAACATGTGATGAGATATTTGAAAGGGACTATAGAATTTGGTCTATACTATGATGGTAGCCATGAGTATAGATTGTATGGCTAGATAGATGCAGAATGGGCTAGAAGTATCTCAGATAGAAAAAAGCACTTCAAGAGGATGTTATTATCTGGGATCTACTATGATTTCTTGGTTTAGCAGAAATCAGTCTAGTGTTGCTCTAAGCTCAGCTGAAGCAGAATATATAGCAGCTTGCTCTGCTAGTTGTGAAGCCATATGGCTTCGAAAGTTGATGTCAGGATTATTCAACCTAGAGTTGGACACTACCGTGATTCTATGTGATAATCAAAGTTGTGTAAAGATGATAGAGAACCTAGTATTCCATGATAGATCAAAGCACATAGAAATCAGGTATTTCTATATTCAAGATATGATGCAGGAGGGAGCCATAAAGCTCCAGTATGTGAGTATTGATGAACAAGTTGCTGGCATGCTGACGAAGCCTCTGTCTCGAGTAAAGTTCGAACACTTTCAAGACAAGCTTGGCGTGGTTCGAAAAGACCTTCCTCAAAAGGGGGAGTAGTGATGTTGCAGTGGGATTGTATCATCCCTGGGAACTTGCCCTAAAGTGATCCAGTGATCTCGGTCCTCGAGAATGAAGAGGGATTGTATCATCCTGGGACATCTTCCCAGAATCGATTCGATGACCTCGGTCCTCAAGAATGAAGAGGGATTGTATCATCCTGGGACATTTGTCTAGAATAGATCCGGTGACCTCAATCCTCGAGAATGAAGAGGGATTGTATCATCTTGGGACATCTGTCCAGAATAGATACGGTGACTTTGGTCCTCAAGAATGTAGTGGGATTGTATCATCCCTGGGCATTTTCCCTAAAGTGATTCGGTGACCTCGGTCTTTGAGAATGTGGCAGGATTGCATCATCCTTGAACTTCGGTTCAGAATGGTATCCGGAGGCTTTGGTCCTTGAGAATGTGGCAGGATTGCATCATCCTTGAACTTTGGTTTAGAATGGTATCCAGAGGCTTTGGTCCCCAAGAATGTGGCAGGATTGCATCATCCTTGAACTTTGGTTCAGAATGGTATCCAAAGGCTTTGGTCCCCAAGAATGTGGTAGGATTGCATCATCCTTGAACCTCGGTTCAGAAAGGTATCCAGAGGCTTTGGTCCCCAAGAATGTGGTAGGATTGCATCATCATTGGACCTAGTCCTAAAGTGATGGGGACTGATTATCCCGTAATCAATCCGGTGACTTCGGTTGTTGAGAATGCGATAGGATTGCATCATCCTTGGACCTAGTCATAAAGTGATAGGGACTGATTATCCCGTAATCAATCCAGTGACTTCGGTTGTCAAGAATGTGATAGGATTGTATCATCCCTGGACTTAGGTCCAAAAGTGATTTGAAGATTTTATTCTTCGTGTTGTGGATTGCAGGTTATTGCTGATGATGATGACGTACTGATCGAAAGATCAGAATATGATGATGATGACGTACTGATCGAAAGATCAGAGTATGATGATGATGATGTACTGATCAAAATATCAAAGTATGATGATGATGATGTACTGATCGAAAGATCAGAGTATGATGATGATGATGTTATTGTTCGAAACATCAGAGTATGATGATGATGATGTTGCTATTCGAAATATCAGAGTATGATGATGATGATGATGATGTTGATCAAAAGGTCAAAGTGCTGAAGATGATGTTGCTGATCGAAAGGTCAAAGTGCTGAAGATGATGTTGCTGATCGAAAGGTCAAAGTGCTGAAGATTGTTGCTGATCGAAGCAGTCAAAGTGTTGATATTGATGAAGACTGAAGATTGAAGATGAAGACTACATGATGTTGAAAAGCTTCCAATGATTTATAGATGTGTTACCCTAATGATGCTGATGATGCTCTCTCTCTCTCCTGTTATTGTTGTTGTTGATGTTGTTGTAGAATACCCTTCTCATTAAGGGGGAGTGTCGAAATATTGTAACTTTGAAGAATATTCTATATGTATCTTTTTGTGGTCCCCGATGGTCCTACTGGGAGAACCACTTGTATTACTTTGTACCTCGATGCTTCTAATCGGAATAACTAATAAGAGTCATGAGGTAGTCCCCTCTAATTGTAAAGGTGGGTCATTAGCACCCCAGTGTGGTTACTTGAGCCTACATGTGTAACTCGAGCCTACATGATTAACTCGAGCCTACATGTCAGATGAGTTAATTAAAGTGAACGGATGAATATAAATAGAGGTGTAGTGCTCCTCATTTGGAGCACATACTCTCACTTGTGTAGCACATTAGTGGAGAGAGAGAAGCAACTGGAGAAGGAGGAGGATTAGGCTTTGATCTCCTTGTTGGTTTTATCTTTTATCTTTTTGGGCATCTATATTGAGGAAGATTTTGCTGGGTTTTTCCCTTTAGGGTTTTCCCAGGATAAATCTCTATTGTTCTTGTGATACTTTTTCTTTCAGTGATCCTGCTTATATTCTTTTGTTATGAAAATGAAATGAAATACTGATGTATTAGCTAAGCATATGAAAATTTAACACTCAACAGCCACAAAACATTGCAGGGAACATGGACACGCCGAGGGGGGGAACGAATATCGTCTGTTTGTAGGTTTAGCATTATAAAGTTTATTATATTCTTTGTTTTGGTAATTGTATGTATTATTTTTATTTTTCATATATTAATGTATATCTATTGATGTTTCCATGTATTTGTATTAAACGAAAGACACCCTACATCATATCGTCTAGAGGAAGTGCTTTAAGAACAAGTTTGGGATTAGGCTCATGGAGCGTGTATGTTTGATGGAGAACAAGTGAATGATCATTAATGTAATTGAAGATGATGGTACAAATACATTGATCCATGATTCATTTAATGTTAGAATGGATGATGACAATGACGTTGATAATGAAAATGATGATGTTCACGATATGCCTCTTCTCGATAAGGCATATGAACCCCTTTATGAAGGATCCAAAACAAATCTTCTCTCTGCTGTATTGTTGATAATGAACTTGAAGGTTATGAATGGT
>LPNX010043483.1:552736-569488 GCA_001517045.1 Pseudotsuga menziesii
TATTTTTTTATTTTTTTTTGTAGCTTGATAGCTGAATTTTTGTTACCACTATCAAATATTTTACCTCTCACATATAGAGATTTATCTTCCATCATGAAAGAGATTGGAATGCATTATGAAGCAATTCATGCATGCCTCGATGACCATGTTATATATTATAATTAGCATGAATTTGCAATAGAATGTCCGAAATGTCATGTAAGTAGATATCGTACAGATAAAGTAACAAAAAAGGTGCTTCAGAAGGTTCTTCATTATATTCCCATCATTCCACGTTTGCAACGACTATTCAGGTGCAAAAAAATAACGCAATTTATGGATTACCATGCTAGGAACAGAAGCCAAAATGATGTTATCCGAATGCTTGCAGATGGTTATGCTTTGAGAGATATGGAGGAAAAGTGGCCTCACTTTAAAGAAGAACCACGTAATCTTAGGATTTCTTTGGCAGCAGATGGTGTTAATCCATTTGCACAGATGAAATNTGAAGGCATTGAAGGGCTTCCACGAGGAATGAAAAGTTATCCTATTCAATTCAGCAGTTTGCCCTACTATGAGCACCTACAAATTGCTTATTTGTTTGATACAATGCATATTGGAAAGAATGTTACTGAAACCTTATGATGACTACTGGAGCTAAGGAGGGAGAAAGATAAAGTTGTGAAAGCTTGCAAAGACATTCAAGAAAGCAACCATGCAATGAAAGACACCATCCAATTTCATACCAACGGAGAACAAGTTAATATAAACTCAATTCCATGGATGTTTACAGAGCAACAAAGCAATGTTGTCAAAGAAGTCATGCAAAAAATTGAATTTCCCATTGGATTTTGTGCGAACTTGAAGAATATCATAACCAAAAAACGTGATTTTGTGGGGGTTAAAACACATGATTGGCATGTCTTCATCAAGATAATTATCATTGTTATGTCCATATAATTTATTTTTTTAATTTTACTGCGTATAATTTTTTTTCTTGTTTGTATACTCTTTGTTTAATAAATGATGTGGTTTGTAAATTGATATAGTATGTTCTACCTCTCTCTCTCCTGGATAACTTTGACAACAATGTCAAACAAGTTATATATAATCTTGGTAAATACATGAGGTAACTAGCGTTTACTTGCATGTGCTTAGTGTTTCTTTAATTCTCTGTATAATTTATATTTGTTTTTTTGTGCACTATTTCAGCATATATTGTAATTTAATGTTTATTTTTGTTAAATATCGTTATTGGTTTGCATCACTTGTAGATGGTTGACATCTAAAGAAATCCATAAAGAAGATATAAAGTATTGGAGGAGAGAAATTCCTCGTCTCATGTGTGAAATGCAGAAGCATCTACCATCGACATTTTTCAATGCACAGGAACACTACCTCATACCCCAAGTTGAGGATATTGAGTTGTGTGGACATATGCACTCAAGGTCCATGTGGATGGTTGAGAGGCACTTGAAATTTATGAAGGGTTTGGTGAGACAACGAGCACATGCTGAGGGTTCTATGATGGAAGGATATACAGTATACCAAAACATGTTGTATGTTAGTGAATATCTTCCTATTTTAGCGTCAAAGCTCAATTTATGTCGCATTTGTGATCCAGACTCCAATAACAAATTTGAAGGGGAGAAACTGAAGGGGAAAGGTAGATTGAGGAAGCTGAAAGGTAATTATTAGCTAGTGGATGTTTATTATATCGTTCATATTCTAATTGTATTTTCTAGTTATAATTGCTTCAATTAAGAGCATATACTTTGTTCGCGAGATTTACACCTTTCTTTCATTTTAATGGTTATTTTCATTAAACAGTTGGTCGAGAATGGGATGCAATTCATTTATACATCGCAAACAATCTTGACTAGATGAAGGTATGGATTGAATGATGCACACAATCGGGTCATGGAATATCATGGGAAGGTGTGGCTTCATTGGTAAAAGAAGCACAACGCAATGGAGATAACAATCTAACAGAAAGGGAAATCGATTTGGCATATGGTGTAAAAGATAAAATGGCAAGCATATAATTAATCAATCCCTCTAAATCTTTTATTTTGCAAATTACATTTTGACTTACATGTTCTTCTTTTCCATGTATTGCTGCATAAGGACTGAATGATTGTGTAATATTTTCGTGTATTTCTTATTGCAGGTTGTTGAAGCCTGGAAATTCGCAGGAAGCAACAGTAAGGGATTCTCCCCAGTCAACGTTCCCAACTAGCCCGTGACGGTTTGGTGTGGGGAATCCGTCCGGTTTGTGGTCCAGCTACCGTAGATCAAAATAACAAAAAAAAGGCTTTACCGGTTGCGGCTCGGTCCACCGTGTATTTTGTATTTTTGACTTAAGTATGATATGCAAGTGCCTAATTAACAATGCAGGGTGATAAAGATGCGAGGAACAGTCACAATGTGATGCGCAGGTTCTTACCTCTCGTCTTAAGGCTCACAAGCATCCAAATCGCATACAACAAGAAAATAAACTAACTACCTAAACTATCACTAGGGAGCAGGATTATCATTCATTGGTGAGTAATATATTTTGCACATGCATAATGAAAAGTTACAGATAGCTGATACTTATTTCAAGACACATGAACAATTGCATATTTTTTAACAACCAGTTAGCCAATTGTTTTATGAACAACATTCATCACTCACAGTGGAAAACATCACGAAATATACTGAAAAAAGCATTCAACAAGAACATAGGTTCAGGAAGTTAAACACTCACACTTAATGAAACACAGCTGAAAACGAAATAGTTCCCCTTCAACATTGTTCATTTAATCACATTGATACATTCCACATTTCGGTTTCTCCAGCAGGCAAAAGTTGCAGTTTCTGATTGTAAAACGAAATAGTTCCTCTTACAAGCAAATGGGTTACAAGTTCTTCCAGGGAAAAATTCCTTTCTAAATTCTAACTTTCAAGTATTTAAACTATATCAGCCGATCGTTTTGGCTACCCCCAACGTGTGACCTTCCAGTTCTTCCAACGCTCCATATTCTTCTATGTTGTCTGTATGCACTTAAGGAATGTTTTAGTAATGGACAGACAATCAGGTTCATGCCTTTATCATTATCGACTTTGTCTTCTGCTTAGATGGCCCTTTTAGCGATCCGGTCGGTTTCTTTTCGATGCTTGCCAAACTGCTCCTTTACGTCTTCGCGCATAAGTTCCTTACGTCCACCTGCAATTAATCCAAGTGTATTACTCATTGGGACTACGTTATATAACAAAACAATAGATTATACAAATTGAAACGGCTATCCCATAAGAAATGGCCAGGTGCACTACCGCGGAAGTCAGAAGGATACTGACGTTGGAAGCCAAAGGCCGTGCCTAGCTGTAACGACGGAAACGAGAAGGGCTAAAGCTATGCGCAACATGGGTGGGAGAGGCTTTAATCGGCAGTCGGACGGATTTGCACTTCGGAAGCTAAATGACTTTGAGAGTCGCAACGACAGAAAAGAGAAGGCTAGAGCCACGCGATGCACAGTCGGATGTCGGACGGATTTGCACTTTGAAAGTCAAATGACTTCCCTAGCCGCAACGGTGGAATAAAAATGGCTTTGGGTGCGCGGCTAAATCAGGTCAACATGCATTGGAAGTTGGGAAGATTTGGACTTCGGGTGCTAAACTACTCTGGGTTTCACAACAGTGGTAGCGAAAAGGCTCCGGCTTTCGATCCAACAAAAATGACTCCTGATGAATATAAAGATTCTAAGTGCTTAGACAGCTTTAAAAATCAATAATGGCCAGAAACCTACTATACCTCCGCAACAGCGACCAATAATAAAGAACACTTGGATCAATCAACAAGCGAAATAAACCTAGAGTCTGAGACTCACCATAAATTCCAGACGCAATCAAAATCCGAAACACTGGGCTAGAGTTAAGCTTTTACAATCATCAAAAGTACAACACGACCACACATTCAAAGGATCCAACGATTAAAATAATGCAAAATCACAAGGAGGGGCCCAAGATTTAAGAAATTTGGGGAGAACAGTTGCGTCGGCAACAATTGGCGATTACCTGGTGAAACTAGATCTCTGGGCGATTACTCTTTGAGTGGCAGACTGTTTAACCCACAAATGCATCTATTAAATTCTTCCAGCTATCTGGATTTCTCAAATGAAAGAAGTGTGTACCCTCAATCATTGATAATAGTCCAATTTGGGAGAGTGGAAACCAATATTTTCAAGTCCAGATGACTCTGTTGAGGCCATAGGATGAGTTTCATTATTACCTTTGTCTTCAGGTAGCTAATAGCTTGGACCCCACAAGATTGTAGCATATGGTAAATAGAAATATTCGTTTGTTCCTCATTCCCATGCCACTTTAGCACTTTTGTGCTACTGGACTTTTGTCCCTTTTATATATGAGTCCTCCTGCATGCCTTTATTACTGAATCTTAATTCAGGATCCTCTATCCCATAGTGTCTTTTTGTGTGAGTGGGGGTGCTTCAAGTTTCATCTCACGGACGGAGAGGATCTTTCGGCAATTTAATACTTATGATTCAACACTTGCTTTGATTTATGATGCTTTCATAGGAGTTTTTTTTTTTGACTCTTTATTTGCCTTTTGGCATTCGTTTCTTGGCATGGGATCATTTATATTTAATATACTTCCCACCTTGCTCCTTTCCATGGGTCCTCTGCTGTCGCTCCTTAGAACATTTTAAGTGTGACGTGGATGGAGCCTCAACATAGTACTCCAGACTCTTTGAATCCGGTTTATTTCACCGGGGTTAAGCAGGACTTCAATGCACATAGAATTATTGGAGAAAACGACTAAACTGGAAGAAATTATTTTATACAAAACACATAGTCTGAGACCCAAAAATGTTTATCATTCCCAAACATTTTAATGTTCTCTATGCAACCGTGGGTTCATTCCCTTTATTAGAATCAAGAAAAACATGACTCAAAAGACAACCAAACATATTATTTATATACAAGACAAAAGAATTCAAACAAAATTAGGAAAAATACGGCTTGAGGACCAAACCATTTACTGGTAAGTTCTCTTCCCATCCTTGCAGATCTTGCAACTTATAAGTAGAAGTGCCCAGCTTTGCCGCTATCTGATAAGGGCCTACCCATAACTGCTGGAAATTAGTGTGCTTTCCTTTCTCATCATGCGGGTGATCCCATTTGAGGACTAAGTCTCTTACTTCAAAGTCTTTTGTTCCAGATTTATGCTTGTCGAACCATCTCTTAACTAACTCATGCTGTTGCTTAAAGCATTCTCCGGCTTTAGATCTATCCTCTTCTGCTTTCAGGAGATTATATATTCTTATTTGCAAAACTTCATCATTCGACCCCCTAGACTCTTGAGCTAGTATGGAAGATGGTAGCATGATATTGGGAGGAAGGATGGCTTCTTTACCATAGACAAGGGTATATGGAGGCACTCCAATCGCAGAATTGGGGGTGAACCTATCGGCCCAAAGGGCATTTGGTAATGCTGAGTGCCAACTCCTCTAGTTTTCTACCACAGTCTTCTTTAAAATTCTAATCAGATTTTTGTTGGAGGATTCAGCCAGGCCATTTCCTTGTGGATAGTAATTAGCAGAATAATGCAGTTTTATCCCTTTATCATGAGCAAAAGCAGTCAATTTAATTGATGAAAAGTACTTAGCATTATCAAAAACTAACAAAACTGGAACTCCAAACCTGGTCATGATGTGGTCTTGTAGGAAACTGATAACCTCGTCTTCATTTATCTTGCGTAGTGGGATGGCTTCTACCCAGCGAGTGAAATAATCAGTAGCGATCAGAATGTACTTGTGCTGCAAAGAGGAATTTGGTTTTATTTCTCCAATAATATCTAGTCCCCATTGCTTGAATGGCTTCATGATCATCACAGGCTTTAGAGGTGCCGCTGCTTTAGGCTGTCTCCCACTACACCTTTGGCAAATATCACACTTCCTGACATGTGCGTGTGCATCTATAAAGAGCGTAGGCCAATAGTAACCTGCCCTGAGGATTTTGTGGGCTGTGGTATCCCCTGAATAATGTCCTCCAGCAGGACTGTCATGCAATTCTGCCATCACTTTCTTCGCATCTTCCTTTTCTAAGCATCTGAGAAGAACCCCATCATAATTCTTCCTGAATAAGACTCCTTCAACAAGTTGATAGGAGGCTGACTTAAGACGTAGCGCTCTTCTTTGCTTGGAATTCCAATGTTCTGGAAATAGCCCTGCCTACAAGTAATGCACAAGGTCTCTATACCAAGACTCGGGGGTTGTAAACAAAGGACATACCTCCATTACATGTAATTCGGCTTCATATTCCCATGCGTGTTCTTTATTTTTTTCATTTTCAGTCATCTATTTGCACAACCCTTGTCCTTTAACTATAGATGTTGGCTTGAATTCAAGGTCGTACTCTTGAAGAGCTGTTACCCAGTTGCCTCTTCTTTCTCCCACCTCCTTTTGTATAAGAAGAGACCTTACAGCTGGGTAGGGGACGATTACCTTGGTTCTATTTTTTAAAATATAAGGCCTGAATTGTTTTACTGCCTTGAATACAGCGTAAGGTTGTTTATCAACAGCTGGGTAGTTCAATTCGGCCCCCTGCAGACCAGTACTCATAAAGGATAACGGGAATTCATCCCCCCCATCTTCCTTTTGGGTGAGCACAACTGCTAGTGAATCATCAGATGCAAAGGTATACAAGATAAAATCTTTGTCGAAATCTGGGATTTTCAGGGATGGTGCATGTGCGACAACAGTTTTGATTTTGCTGAATGTGCTCTTCTCAATTTCAGTCCACTTGAATAGTGCATTTTGCTTCACCATCTGTTGTAGTGGTTTGTAATCTGAGCAAAATCAGGCACAAATCTTCACATGAAGTTTATCGTTTCCATAAATGATTGCATCCCCTTTTTATTATGGGGCAAGGGGATTTGTTCAATAGCCTTAATTCTTTCTGGATCTATAGAGATTCCTTTCTTCGAAACTATGTGACCCAACAACTTTCCCTCCATGACATCAAACACACACTTCTTAGGATTGAGTGAGATGCCGTATTTCCGACATCGTTCGAAAATCTGCCTTAAGTGAAACGCGTGCTCTTCTCTTCACTTCGAGAATATTGTAATATCGTCAAGGTATACTACAACACTTTGACCAATCAATCCGCGAAAAGCTATGTCCATAGCTCTCTGAAAGGTTGCTCTAGCATTTATAAGCCCAAAGGGCATTCTCCTGTAGGCGAAGGTTCCCCATTTGGTCTTGAATGTTGTCTTTAATCTGTCTTCCTCTACTACTAACACTTGATTGTAGCCAGAGAAACCATCTAATAATGAAAATAGTTCAAAACCAGAGACCATTTGTAGCAATTGCTCCATGGGTGGAACAGGATAGTTATCTTTGTCTGATGCACGGTTTAAGTTCCTGAAATCCACGCAGAGTCTGATCTCTCCAGATTTTTTTCTTATTGGTACCAAGTTTGATACCCACTCAGAGGGTCTGACTTTGAAAATGATTCTAGCATCCAATAATTTCTTCACTTCACTCTGAATCAGCGGTTCCAATTTTGGATGCATTTTTCTTAACGGTTGCTGATATGGCTTGACGCCTGCTTTAATGGGGACGACATGCTTGATGATGCTGGTGTCGTATGTTTTCAAATCTTCATACGTCCATGCGAAAACATCTTTATATTGTTTAAATAGACTGATGAATTTGTCTCTTTCTGCTGGTGAACAACACTTGTCGAGATTCACACATTTGGGATTCGTCTCAGTCCCTAAATTTATCAGCTTGAACTCTAAAGATGAGCTGTGGGTCTTCACGTTGGCTGGTCTTCTGAACTTTTCATTTAAATCGAACATTTTTTCTAACGTTCTGACACCTTAAGGAATGAAATTGTCATATTTCATCTCGGCCTGATGTTCCTCATCATCTATAATGGCTCCTTTAAAGACCTCGTCATTTGTCAAGCATTCTATTATTTGCTGATCATCGTCGAACACTCGTAAGTTGGTGATCATATCCGGTACTGAGGGCCTGAAAAGCAGTTTGACAGAACATCAATTATTAGTGGGTACGAGCCTAGCGGCTGATGTGGCCAACAGGTCAGCTGCTGCGTTTTTAAGCCTTGGAACTGAAATAATATTGAATGCATTAAAACATTTAAGCAAATCCCATACCTCATTCTGGTAAGCCTTTAAGTGAGGGGAAACACAATGTATTTGATTCTGGATTTGTTTCACAATAATTTCAGAATCCCCAAAAACGTTTAGATTACTTACCTTTAATTCAATCGCTTTCTTTAGTCCCTGCACCAGTGCTTCGTACTCAGCTGTATTATTAGTACAATCAAACTCTAATATACATGAAAGAAAATGTTTATTCTTCTAGGGGTCGATTAGGACACAACCAGCCCCTGAACCCTCTAATGTCTTAGAGCCATCAAAAAACAAAGTCCAAAAATCACTAACTACTGAAGGTGAATCTACTTCTACTGCTAAGTCTATTATTTTATAGTCAATCTCATCAGCCTGTGAGAAACGAAGGAGATCAGGATGAGTGTCTGATGTGTTGCTTGCTTCTTCTGCTTGGTAATTTCCTGGTTCTAACTCAATAAAATAGTTTCCCAATACAGAATCCACTGGTTCATTCTTCTCATTCAGTTGAGTAACATTATATCTCATGTGAGGCTCCCTTAAAATCTTAATCTGGTTCGGACTCCCTTTGTATGGAAACCACAGATGCGACCAATTTGAGGTGAAATATCCATTTAATTTGGTCGACCAATCTCTGCTCAGGACAAGACCGTAAGCGTCTGGTATATCAGCCACTACGATGTTAATAACTGGGCATACTTTGTCATTGGATGCCAGACGGACTAGGACCTATTCCATTTCACCAATTACCTTTACATTTGTCCTATCCAACTGAACAACCCTCCACGTGGACGGCTTAGGATGCCCATTGATCTTTTTACAGATTGATATGGGCATGACATTAACTGACGCCCTTGAATCTACCAGACAATTGTGCACGTTATGATTAAAAATTTCAAATGTGAGGAGGAAAGGTGGATGTTTGCTTTTAGAATTACCTCCAATGCTGGTTTCTCCGATTTCTTCTTCTTCCTGAGGCTGATTGTCCATGGGCAGCTTCTCATCTGATGCTTCAAGTGCTTTCAACAGTCTTTCTTTTTGCTGCGGCACTTTACACATTTCGAATAGTGGAACATTCGCTTTTACCTTCTTTAAATCCTCCACGATGTCATAATCCATCGGCTACTCAATGGGATGAGGTTTATCAGAATTCATCTTTCCTTCCTCTGGCCTAGCCAACGTATTATTCTGCTTCGGATCTTGGTTGGTAATAGTGAATTCTGGGATCTTATCAGCCAAGGATTTATTTTGAAATCTCTTTACATTTATTTGCAGCCTTTTAATCTTTGGTAAAATGAGATTGTTTTCTTTAATTGGCCCTTGGCTCCTTGTTGCCACGTTGGTTTCCATGATGTCCTTGTACCCCTGATTCTTTTCTTCTTCAGCATCAAATAATGAAATAGAATCCCACAAAACCATAGTTTCCTCTTCCTGCTCTTTCGTTGAAGTAGTATTTTCTTTTCTTTCTTCAGCTCCCTCTTCTGTTAATCTGGAATCCAAGAGCTAATTCATGACCAACGTCATCGAATTTATCCATTGAGGACAATTCTTTTCAGAGTGTGGCTGTTGGTGGAAAGTGCAGAAATTGTCCATGCCGAGCTCTGTTAGATTCATAGATGCAGTATTGTGAGGAGAAGGTTGAGACTGATGGTTATCCTCTCTTTTCTTATAATATGGCTTATAAAAATTTTGTGCTTCCTTTTCTTTCTCCATATCTATGATTTTGTTGGAAAGCTTATGCATCATTTTAGCCATATTTTCCAAATCTGGCGACTTTTCTTCCTTAGGCTTAGTAAACAATAAAGCTTTCCTTCCTACACCTTTCTCTCCTGACTGTTCTGGATAATCTTCAATACTTTCTCTTTCAGCTTCCACTACCTCTGCCTCTTCATAGATTTCTGTCAAAGTAGGCTTGGTTCTACCTTTGGCAAACATGGCCAAATTAGGGCCTAAAGCTGAAGTATAATATTCAATCAGAACTTTGTCTGAAGGTTTATCCATTTCAGAAAAATTCTTAAGATAGGCTGCAAACCATTGTGTGAAACTGTGCACCTTTTCTTTTCTTTCTTTCTTCAACACGCACATCCCTTTCATGAGAGCTACATGAGTTTTCTGAGTTGCATACTTACTTCTGAAAATTCTTTCGAAGGTATCCCAATCAGGGATAGAGTTAGCAGGAAATCCAAAGTACCATGACGCTGTAGCTCCTTTAAGGGTATGCGGGAAAAGTCTGCAGACTTCATCTTCATATTCCTGGCCCTTAATCCTTAAATTTCCAAATAAAAACTTTGTAGATGATCATCTACTAGTATTTTCTCATTTGGGTCGAACTTGGGCAACATCTTGTCAAAGGCTTGAGGTAGGTCGTGTAATGGAGGTGTCAGGTTTAATGGTGATCTGGCTCTCCATGCAGGTGGTGGATTAGGTGGGTTAGGTGGTGGATTAGCATTTACTCCTGCCATGAGTCTAGGTGGAGAGTGAGGAGGTGAGCCAATAGGAGTGTGAGCAGGAGAAATGTGAGGGGTATTTGGGCCTTCTTGGGTCAAAGGTAGTACAAATTCCTGTAAGGCTGTTTCTACAAGTTCTTCCCAGTCTCCAACCAACACTGAGTCTTCCGCTACAGGACGATCTTTCTTTTTATACTCTCTTCTGGGAAATTCAGGGATGATTGGCAATCCTCCAATCTTCTTTACATACACCTTGGTGTGTCTTCTCAGATCATTAACAATTTCGTTGCCAACAGAATATAGATGTTCTCTTTCTTCCGGAATTGGGTTATGGAACCCACTGCTCTCAGAACTGTTACCGGTGGAATAATCTCAGGAAAACGGGTTTCCTCGGCTAGCCATACACTGGCGGCCCTCCTTCTAGCGCCAAAACTATTGAAGCCTGGAAATTCGCAGGCAGCAACAGTAAGGGATTCTCCCCAGTCAACGTTCCCAACTATCCCGTGACTGTTTGGTGTGGGGAATCCATCCGGTTTGCGGTCCAGCTACCATATATCAAAGTAACAAAAAAAAAGGCTTTACCGGTTGCAGCTTGGTCCACTGTGTATTTTGTATTTTTGACTTAAGTATGATATGCAAGTGCCTAATTAACAATGCAGGGTGATAAAGATGCGAGGAACAGTCACAATGTGATGCGCAGGTTCTTACCTCTCGTCTTAAGGCTCACAAGCATCCAAATCGCATACAACAAGAAAATAAACTAACTACCTAAACTATCCCTAGGGAGCATGATTATCATTCATTGGTGAGTAATATATTTTGCACATGCATAATGAAAAGTTACCGATAGCTGATACTTCTTTCAAGACACATGAACAATTGCAGATTTTTTAACAACCAGTTAGCCAATTGTTTATGAACAACATTCATCACTCACAGTGGAAAACATCATGAAATATACTGAAAAAAGCATTCAACAAGAACATAGGTTCAGGAAGTTAAACACTCTAACAGTTAATGAAACATAGCTGAAAACGAAATAGTTCCCCTTCAACATTGTTCATTTAATCACATTGATACATTCCACATTTCGCTTTCTCCAGCAGGCAAAAGTTGCAGTTTCTGATTGTAAAACAAAATAGTTCCTCTTACAAGAAAATGGGTTACAAGTTCTTCCAGGGAAAAAGTCCTTTCTAAATTCCAACTTTCAAGTATTTAAACTATAGCAGCCGATCATTTGGGCTGCCCCCAACGTGTGACCTTCCAGTTCTTCCAACGCTCCATATTCTTCTATGTTGTCTGTATACACTTAGGAATGTTTTAGTAACGGACAGACAGTCAGGTTCGTGCCTTTATCATTATCGACTTTGTCTTCTTCTTAGATGGCCCTTTTAGCGATCCGGTCGGTTTCTTTTCGATCCTTGCCAAACTGCTCCTTTACGTCTTCGTGCATCGGTTCCTTATGTCCACCTGCAATCAATCCAAGTGTATTACTCATTGGGACTACGTTATATAATGAAACAACAGATTATACAAACTGAAACGGTTATCCCACAAGAAATGGCCAGGTGCACTACCGCGGAAGTCGGAAGGATACTGACGTTGGAAGCCAAAGGCCTTGCTTAGCCGTAACGACAGAAACGAGAAGGGCTAAAGCTATGCGTAACACGGGCGGGAGAGGCTTTAATTGACAGTCGGACGGATTTGCACTTCGGAAGCTAAATGACTTTGAGAGCCGCAACAGCGGAAAAGAGAAGGCTAGAGCCACGCGATGCACAGTCGGATGTCGAACGGATTTGCACTTCGGAAGTCAAATGACTTCTCCAGCTGCAATGGCAGAAGAAAAATAGCTTTGGGTGCGCGGCTAAATCAGGTCAACACGCATCGGTAGTCGGGAAGATTTGGACTTCGGGTGCTAAACTACTCTGGGTTCTGCAACGGCGGTAGCGAAAAGGCTCCAGCTTCCGATCCAACAAAAATGAATCCCGATCAATATAAAGATTCTAAGTGCTTAGACAACTTTTAAAATCAATAACGGCCAGAAACCTACTATACCTCTGCAACGGGGACCAATAATAAAGAACACTTGGATCAATCAACAAGCGAAACAAACCTAGAGTCTGAGACTCACCATAAATTCCAGACGCAATCAAAATCTGAAACCCTAGGCTAGAGTTAAGCTTTTACAATCATAAAAAATACAACACGACCACACATTCAAAGGATCCAACGATTAAAATAATGCAAAATCATGAGGAGGGGCCCAAGATTTAAGAAATTCGGGGAGGACAGTTGCGTCGGCAACACAGGTAAAACACCATATAGCTATGGTCTACAATGGAGGTAGATATTGGATCAAAAAATTGGATGAAACAAAGAAAAAATCAGATTCTGGGATATTTGCTGTCTTTGAGGTTACGAATGTTTCATCTAGAATTGACAGACATCCATAAGTCTCAGAAAATCGATACTATGGGTATTTGGAAGATATTATACATTGTGACTTTAAATACTTTAAGGTAGTTCTATTCGTCCATAGCATCATCATCGTCAATGATGAAATATAATGACAGGTAAATATTTAATTAGACCTATTCTTTTGTCTTACTTATTTCTTTTTAAAAAGAGTTACAGAAATCATCATCATCATCATCATCATCATGTGGATCATCATCATCATCATCCTCACCATCCTCATCATCATCATCAACATCATCATCATCATCATCATCTTCATCATATATAATAATAATAATAATAATCATCATCATAATCATAATCATCATCATCATAATCACCCTCATCATCATCATTGTCGTCATCATTGTCATCTTCATCATCATGACCATCATCATCATCATCATTCTCATCAACATAATCATCACCAACATCATCATCTTCATCATAATCGATGAAGATGGCATCGTTATCCTCATGATCATTTTCATCATCATTATCATTGTCATCGTCGTCATCAAAATCATAATTATCATCATCGTCGTCGTCGTCATCAAAATCATAATTATCATCATCATCGTTGTCATCATCATCATCATCATCATCATCATCATCTTCATCATCGTCGTCATCATCATAATCATCATCATCTTCTTCATTGCCATCATCATCATTAAAATTAAACCTAGATCAAATTAATTACTTCATATCATAGTCATCGTCGTCTGTAGCATCGTCATCGTCTTCATCATCGTTGTCGTCATTGTCAACGATGAAATATAATGAAAGGTAAATAATTAATTAGATCTATTCTTTTATATTATTTCTTTTTAAAAAGAGTTGTGGACATCATCATCATCATCATCATCATGTGGATCATCATCGTCATCATCCTCACCATCCTCATCACCATCATCATCATCATCATCATCATCATCATCATCATCATCTTCATCATATATAATCATCATCATCATCATCATCATAATCATCATAATCATCATCATCATAATCACCCTCATCATCATCTTCATCATCATCATCGTCGTCATCATTGTCTTCATCATCATGACCATCATCATCATCATCATCCTCATCAACATAATCATCACCAACATCATCATATTCATCATACTCGATGAAGATGACATTGTTATCCTCATGATCATTGTCATCATCATTATCGTTGTCATCGTCATCATCAAAATCATAATTATCATCATTGTCGTCATCATCGTCATTAAAATCATAATTATCATCATCATGTTCATCATCGTCGTCATCATCATTATCATCATCATCATCGTCATCATCATCATCATCATCATCATCATCATCATCTTCATCGCCACCATCATCATCATCATCATCATCATTGTCTTCATCTTCATTGCCATCATCATCATTAACATCATCATGATGATCATCATTTCTTTTTAAAAAGAGTTACGGACATCATCATCATCATCATCATCATCATCATCATCATCATATTTCTTTTATCTTGTTTCTTTTTAAAAAGAGTTATAGACATCATCATCATCATCATCATCATCATCATCATCAACATAATAATCACCAACAACATCATCTTCATCATAATCGATGAAGATGACATCGTTATCCTCATGATCATTGTCATCATCATCATCATTGTCATCGTCATCATCAAAGTCATAATTATTATCATCATCGTCATCATCATCATCTTCATCATCGTCGTCATCATCATCATAGTGTGAAGATTAGTGTTTTAAATTTTTTATTAATATGTTAGTTATAAATATTTTTAGCATATAAATATTTAAAAAAATTAAATTAATATATATATATATATATATATATATATATATATTTTCAAAAATTAATTTCTTTCTTAATCTAAATTTTTATTAATTTGAATGTTGTAAAATTTAGTTAATTATATTGCCAAATACTATAAATAAATATTAATTTAAAGTGATTTATGCTTAAACCTTTATCATTTGATAATGCACATAAGCTACATTGTAGTTAGTAACACACATGGTTTTCTTTTGACGTGATATTTGCTAATAAAAATAAAGTGAATATAGTTATAAATATTTATTTTATTTATATTTGAAATCTTTTTCCATAAAACATTTTATATGAAATTTTAAAATTTATCATTTTATTTTTGTTTTGAATGTTTTAAGTTTATTTTAAAAAAGTATTTAATTTAAATAATATATTTGTATAGAAGAATGTAGTTAGCAAAATTGATATCCAAAATGTTTACTTAGTTTATTGCTATAATAAAAAGATTAGATTTTAGATTTTGTAGATAACTTTTATGTTTCCAAATTCAATATGAAGAATGGAGTAAACATGGAAAGATGTTAAGAATGTAGAACATAACATTACTGTCTTTTTTTAATCTTTTACATACCTTATTGCTCACGAAAAGATATTAGATTCCAAAATTTTCATATATCTTTGATCTTACCGCAACTTTAAAGTTTGGTGACAAACATCAAAATCATTTTAGATATTTAGACTTTGTTAAATTGCCACAACAATGGCTTCCTAAGTCATTTAAATGTTGTCATTCCACCCACCAAAGTTTGACTCTCCTAATTGTTGTCATTCCACCAACCAAATCTTGAGTCTCCTCATAATTGTGCCTTATAGCTATTAAATAAGATATATGTCAAGGTTCTTAGTAAAAGTGTATGTGATAATAAATCATTGTTCTCTTCTTTCTTTTATTAGGAATTTTGACTTTTTTTATGATGGTGATGACAATGATGACGACAATGTTACCATATTGGTCTATCATATTTTGTTATATTGAATCCAAGCTAAAAAAGGGCACAAATAAGATTATAACGATTATAAAAGAATTGGGCCCTTTTTAATTTTGAAATTGATTTAAAATGAAAATTGCCAAGCCATGCATGCTTTCAAAATCATCATCCTCATGATCATTGTCATCGTCGTCATCAAAATCATAATTATCATCACCATTTCCATCGTCGTCATCATCCTCACCATCCTAATATCATCATCATCAACATCATCATCATCAAAATCATCATCTTCATCATCGTCTTCGTCATCATCGTCTTCATCATCATCGTCTTCATCATCAGACATCATCATCTTCATCATCATCTTCATCACCATCTTCATCATCATCATCGTCATCATCACACATCATCATCATCATCATCACACATCATCATCTTCATCACACATCATCATCTTCATCACACATCATCGTCATCATCATCATCATCGTTTGTATCATCGTCATCATCGTCGTCATTGTCAACGATGAAATATAATGAAAGGTAAATATTTAATTAGATCTATTCTTTTATCCTATTTCATTTTAAAAAGAGTTACTAACATCATCATCATCATGTGGTTCATCATCGTCATCATCCTCACCATCCTCATCATCATCATGAACATCATCATCATCATCATCATCAACATCATCTTCATCATCATCATCATCATCTTCATCATCATCTTCATCCATTAGAGGAATTTTGGGGTCTAAAATGGGCCTCCTAAGGAAAATAATAAAATAACAGTTAAAATAATAAAATAATATTGATTAATTTTGGAGGAAGAAAAAAAAATTACTTTTTGTGTTCGTATTTTCGACATATCTCCCTGTGTTTTTACTCAAATTTCGATCGGGAGAGCTTGTTGGATGCGGAATTTGATTCCGCATCCAAC
>LPNX010043483.1:569909-792638 GCA_001517045.1 Pseudotsuga menziesii
AAACAAAAACATAAAACAATAAAAAAAACTAATAGTCATGCTATTTTCATTTCAGCTTCATGAGAAAGCTTCTTCCTCTGTGCATCTCATTGGGTGCTTGTCGTTCAGTGATCAATGATGTTTTGAACAACTTGGCCAGAGAATAATATCAGTGGGAGCAACGATTTGGACAGTGGGGGCAACGATTTGGGCAGTGGGAGCAACGATTTGGACCCACGAAGACTAAGGAGAGTGGATTGTGGTTTTGTAGCGGAAAAGGAGGCCAATTGTCAGTCGAGACAATGCATCCCAAAATTGTGAGTACCGTTCCCTAATTCATGCCTATTTTAAAAATTTTAAGATAGTTCTGCAAATCTCCAGGGTTTCTTAGCCAATAGAGGAAAGGCAGAGGCTATTAAAGCAGGTTACCCTCATTAATCAGCACCCAAAGTTTGACTCTCCTAATTGTTGTCATTCCACCCAAAATAGAGTTAATAGGGGTAAAAATAGAGTTGCATTTGACCCGCATTTGACCCATATTGGCTGATATGGATTCTGAAGTTTGTCCAGTCTGAGCGTTACAATTAGTGGACGAACCCACCACATTTTGGTTCGCATTCAAACTGGTTTGGTTGTTTTTATTTGAGTTATCTCAGCAACCGGTTCCTAAATAAGATATTAAGTTGACCCCACCGAAATGAGATTCTTAAGGGAGGTTTAGAGAAGGATTTGAGTTCCCCCATAGCCACGATAGATAGAGTATTTTTTCTCACATGTATGCTTGGCCCGATGGAGAAGGATGAAAATCGGTCACTACCCCGAGCAGGATTTCCGAGCCCTATTTTGTTATAAGCAAGAAACTTGAACCTAACTCCTAGATCATTCAATATCATTATAAAATCCCTAGCTTAGAAATAAACTCGAACCTAACCCAGTATTTTCCAAATTGTAGCGACAACAGGGGTTTTCCAGAATCCTGCCAAATGTTATGGATTTCTTCTTTAAGGTGTTTTATTATAGAAACCTTATATTAGAAAGCAACTCGAACCTAACCCAGTAATTCCCAAGCTCTAAACACCATGAGAGCTTGGACTATACAATATATTTTCATTAAATGATTGAATGAAGTAGACCACTTACAATAACTATTTTTTCAAAATATTAAATTGTTTTCTACATACCTGTAAATATCATCATCAAACAAAGCTATCCAGGAGGATAGAGTTCAAGAACTATATCTCACAAAAGATAACAAGTGTTTAGCCAAGCAATGGTGAATATTCATGGTATTATGTTTCACAAGTTTGCCATGTTGCAACCTAATGAAAAATAATACCACGAATCGTCACCGTTATTAGCCAACACTTATTAGCTATTTTAGAGTTAGTGAATTGAAAGTGGCTTAGTCAATGCAAAAAACAAAGGTAATATGTTTGACTAAATAAACTATTTTGATAATTGTACCTTGTTTACTAAATAAACTAGTTTGATAATTGTACCTTATCAACCATGTATACTATTTACTAATGTAAAATATATAATATTTATTAATGTTGTCTAATGTTTACTCATGTTTAATGTATAATGTTTATTAATAAACATCAATTATTGTCAAATGTTATTAATACATTTGGAATGTGAAATGTTTCATGCCTAATGTCATTAATGTCTAATCACTATTAAAGCCAATTATTTACACAGCTAAATTAATAAAAATTCACCAACCATTTAGGAAAATCATCACTAGAAAAAATGTGAGGAAGGACTGCATCACCCATTCTAGAGAAGAACAATTCGCTAGGGCACAAAAGGAGGTCAAAACTTCTGTATGTACCTTCCCATCTCATCGAAGGACCTATACTATCCTTCCTAGCAAGTCTCAGCTTCATCGACAACATATTGAATCCAAAACATGAAGAACAACATTGGAGAGCATGTTTTTCCTCAGTTGGTGGTCAACTGCTAGAGAGCAAGCACTGCATCTTCCGCTACATGCATGGATTGCATGCCTCACATATCTCGATGTACTATCAAAATTATTATTATTGGTATGTGTACCTTCTCTCACTGATATTCTTCTTCCTATTTATTCTCCAAAACAACTGTATTATAGGGCCTTTTGGAACGACATTATTTTGCATGCAACTTTTATTTTGTCAATCTAGCATAATTAAAGCACCGAACCTACAAAAATACTATCAAAACAATAGAATATCAATTTGGGATACTATATTTTTCCATTCGGTGATCCAATACCTTTTGTAATACCTTCAACCCTTCAAAAGATAGGGGATAAGAGAAGGTAGTTGTGGTACCTAACAAGGAGAACCTAGATAATTCCTATAAACGAGTCATTAATGGTGATGATAAAACATAGTCACCTTTGAATTGCTTCAATAGCCTATAAATAGTAAATAATCCCTACTCTAGAAATATCATTTCACGAAATAAAACACACCATTATCCACTCGTAATTTGATAAATGAATGGAAATAACTATCAATGGGCAATAATAATAATAAAAATATACCCATAGATCTTAGTTTAGGGATGCATTGAGGTTTATACCACACATTTGATAGTGTATGCATCCAATACTTTCTCATTACTTGATCACTAATATCAATTGATATACCATCACTCTTATTGGTAACTCAATTTTTTTCACATTTCTAGTAACCTACAAATTCCAAACTCTTTGTTTTCACGGAGTTTTTGTGAGGTTATGGGTGCAAAAATATTGGAGATTGGAATCCTAAGGTTGATATTGGTACCTTCAAGTTTTTAGATACGATGATAGTTTTATGGTTGCTAATCCCAAGGATCCTCCTTAATTGATACCATGATAGTTTAATAGTTGCTAACCCCGAGGGTCGTCAATTGGTAGACGCTCATGTGAAAGCTCACATAGCCCTCAAGATCAAATCCCATTGAGTCCCTTGGGGTTACCAGTTGATATTCCATATAGTGATTATCATCAT
The DNA here is from genome assembly GCA_001517045.1 of Pseudotsuga menziesii. NCBI lineage: Eukaryota > Viridiplantae > Streptophyta > Pinopsida > Pinales > Pinaceae > Pseudotsuga > Pseudotsuga menziesii. The sequence continues at coordinate 572,870 of LPNX010043483.1, forward strand.
CCTCCATCCTCAAAACCACGGAAAAGGGGGAAATCCACATAACCCACCCCAATCCTCATGGAAAATATTGAAACAACCCAATGTCCAGGTTGTAGATGGGCTGTGGAGCCCGCTACAATGAACTAGACAATCAATGTATGAACTCCAAGACTCAAAGCACTATCCATGAAAACCTAACCTCTTACGTTTCTCTTTCCTAAGAAAGCGACCCCAATAATATGTCCACGTAAACCCTAACATCCTTCGTGTTGTTCTTGCCTATGAAATAGATTCGAAGCATCTCTCTGTGTAAGCCCTAACTTTCTTCCTATTTTTTTCCTCATAAAGAGACTCAATGAATTCATCCATGTAACCCTAAGCTTCTTCCTATTGCTTTTCTTAGAAAGGAGGCCAGATAATGAAAAATGCAAGGATAGGCTAAGGAAGGCAACTATGCTCTCGAAAATATAGGTTCTCCAAAGAAACAAGTCTCACCCAAGGAACCTCCTTCTTTGAGCTTCTTCATTACTCCCCATCTCAATGGATTGGTGCTTTCTAGTGCTTTAAGACTTTCATTATGTTAGGTTCGTTTTCTTTCATTATGTTAGGTTCATTTTCTTTCTTTTAGGAATTCCTTGGGGATGTATTTTTGCCTCCCCCTTTTCATCTTTGTCTATTGTATTCATTTTATAATTCCATGCATCAATTTGATCTTTATTGAACATGAATATTTATATTAAATTAAATCAAGTATTATACACAAAATATTATATATATATAACCCTATGGAAGATTTAATGGTCACTAAAATCATTTTTTTCCTATGATTATTTTTTAAGGATTCATGACATACATGCCTACTCATTTCCTCTTTCTATTTTTTCCCCATCAACAGATTGACCTCCACAATCGTGTTGGTATAGTCCCCTTGACAATCATAATTAAGCACAATTACCGGATTTGGCCCTAGGATTAACCACACCCAAATCATATTCTCGAATTCTTCCACCTCATTTTGAATCTCCGGTTCCTAATTTTGGGATGACTGGCACACTCGTATCAAACTTTTAGTCAATTCAGATCGTACACTCGTTCTTGTAACCTTGTAATTAAGCAATCAACTACCACTTAGGATCTCATTACCTTTTCACCTTCACCCAACCCGAGACTTGTCAAAGATAACCTAAAATGAAACAACATTCCCCCTAGTGGCACTCATGGCACCTAAAGTAACGACTTCTAGGTTTTAACTTGTTCTATTTTCCTACTCTTTTTGCTATAGATCGTATGTCTACATAGTGGGACACCAAATCACATTAATTATTGTTACCAGACATAGAAACTCAGTTTATTATGAAAATATGATTTTCAAATTTTCAAAAACTTGAAATTAAATTTAAATTTAAAGAAGAAAAATCTAAAATTAATTACCATTTTACGCAATATTACATACATAAATATTTTATTATTAAACATTAAAATATTTATAAAAAAAATTCATAAAATACTATACAATTATAAAGTAAAAAAACTTTTGATTAGAAAGAGAAAATTGTAGTGTACGCAAGGGTCGATATTACATTACTTGTTAATAATACATTAGTGGGATCTTGTAACAACTATTTTGACAATGATGAAGGTGTGAAGAGGGAGTCCAAAATGATATGTGGAGGTGCACATGCTCCTGTATGGTGTGCCTCCATTCTACTGTTGTTTGAAGAGATGTTGGCGAGTGTGCTTTGTACATTCACTTGGCGTAAGGTGAGAGTAACAAGATGTAGATATCAAAGGGATGGGGTAGGAGACACAAGGTACTTTGTACATTAGATTTAGAATTATTCCCTGCTGTGAGTGATATTTAATGTTTCCTTGCCCTTTTCCCATCCCCTTGGTTTCATAAAATCATGAAGGAAGGCATGATATAGTTAATTTAAGGGCCTTTTGATTTGTGTGGAATAGTCTTTTTTGGTTCTTTCTACTATGGGATTGCCTTAGGGTTGAAAATTAGTATGGGAAAACAAGTTAGCATTGCCTTAGGGTTGAAAATTAATATGGGAAAACAAGCATCATCATGACAAGCTAAAAGGAATAAATCAACAAATATTACAGACTGATATAAATGTATTTAAAACATTGTTTTCATTCCTGAATGTGCCAAGTAGTAGATCTGGAAATGTCCGCTCTTCACCACCATGGATTTTATATATATATATATGATTGTTGTAGGTTACCACTGGGAAATATGCCTCTGAAGGGCTGGATTATGCACTTCAGAGTAGCACAGAGGTTAAAACATCCACTCTACAGGATCTCCAAGAACTCAACATCATTATTTATCCATTACTGTAAAGGTGATGTACTAGAAGATTTTCCTGGACTTGTTGAATTCACCGTGAAGTTGAATGTAAATGATAAGTAGAGAGGAGTACTAAGCAAGCTACAACACTTTGTAGGAAATCGAATGAGTAGAGATATAATGTCTGCAGCAGTCTGAATACATCCTTCACTTGAATGATGTTAGTTATTGGAGATCATGTAGAGTGGATGTTTGGTTGCTCTATCGGTTTCTTCTTGGAATTTATAATAAACTTGGCCCAATATCATGATTTGGCCGTGAGGTGCTTAGTTCACTGGAAATTGGGTTAGGTAATACTAGGACATTAATGGAAAATCATGAATCTTATGGTTTATGCTTTGGGTCTTGAAGCAAGTACTAGGTATTTTGATGTCCTCCATTTTTTATTTGAACATTTTATGTCAATTTTCATCATGTCTGATTTTTTTGGCCCCTCTTACAATTAACACGATAAGATGACCTTTGTGGTTTAGACAGTTGGTTAGATTTAGAATTGTTCCCTGGTGTGAATGATATTTGATGTTTCCTTGCCCTTTTCCCATCCCCTTGGTTTCATCAAATAATTGAGGAAGGCATTATATAGGTAATTTAAGAGCCTTTTGATTTGTGTAGAATAGTCTTTTTTTGGTTCTTTCTACTATGAGATTGCCTTAGGGTTGAAAATTAGTATGGGAAAACAAGCATCATCATGACAAGATAAAAGGAATAAATTAACAAATATTACAGACTGATATAAATGTATTTAAAACATTCTTTTCATTCCTGAATGTGCCAAGTAGCATTTCTGGAAATGTCCGTTCTTCACCACCATGGATTATATATATATATATATATATATGATTGCTGTAGGTTCCCACTGGGAAATATGCCTCTGAAGTGTTGGGTTATGCACTACAGAGTAGCACTGAAGAGGTTAAAACATCCACTCTATAGGATCTCCAAGAACTCAACATCATTATTTGTCCATTACTGTAAAGACAATGTACTAGAATATTTGCCTGGACTTGTTGATTTCACCATGAAGTTGAACGTAAATGATAAATAGAGAGGAGCACTAAGAAAGCTACAACACTTTGTAGGAAATTGAATGAGTAGAGATATAATGTCTGCAGCAGTATGCATACATCCTTCACTTGAATGATGTTAGTTCTTGGCGATCCTGTAGAGTGGATGTTTGGTTGCTTTATCAGTTGCTTCTTGGAATTTATAATAAACTTGGCCCAATATCATGATTCGACCGTGAGGTGTTTAGTTCACTAGAAATTGGGTTAGGTAATACTTGGCCATTAATGGACAATCATGAATCTTATGGTTTATGCTTTGGGTCTTGAAGCAAGTACTAGGTATTTTGATGTCCTCCATTTTTTATTTGAACATTTTATGTCAATTTTCACTGTGTCTAATTTTTTTTTCCCCTCTTACAATTAACACGATAAGATGACCTTTGTGGTTTAGATAGTTGGTTAGCTTTAGAATTATTCCCTGGTGTGAGTGATATTTGATGTTTCCTTTCCCTTTTTCCATCCCCTTGGTTTCATCAAATCATTGAGGAAGGCATGATATAGTTAACTTAAGAGCCTTTTGATTTGTGCGAAACAGTCTTTTTTGGTTCTTTCTACTATGGGATTGCCTTAGGGTTGCCTTAGGGTTGAAAATTAGTATGGGAAAACAAGTTAGTGTTGCCTTAGGGTTGAAAATTAATAGGGGAAAACAAGCATCATCATGACAAGCTAAAAGGAATAAATCAACAAATATTACAGATTGATATAAATGCATTTAAAACATTCTTTTCATTCCTGAATGTGCCAAGTAGCAGATCTAGAAATGTCTGCTCTTCACCACCATGGATTATATATATATATATATATATATATGATTGCTGTAGGTTACCACTGGGAAATATGTCTCCAAGAATGCCTATAGCAGCTGGTCTAATTTCTTCCATTATTGTGGTGGTACCTATTTGAAATCTCCCAACTCTATTGAAGTTAGCATAAAACTCTGTTCAAGTTGAAATCTCCCAACTCTGTTATTGTGGTGGTACCTATTTGTGACATGAAGATACATACTAGATCGACATAAAAATTTGTTTCTTAGAGCAGTATGGGTGAACAATAGAATAATACAAATCAATGATAAGTTAGGGATAACCTTCATTATAAAAGGACCTTTGGGTAGGAAGAACAAGGCATCAATTCATTTTCCATTGGAGTCATTCATCTTGCTCCCCTTCATTTGTAGGTCTCAAAATATTTACTTTGGGAACAAAGTACTTATACAGTTCGATCAAAGTCATCAGCTGTGCAAGATGTTGAAAGTAAGGATATTGTTTCATGTTTCATTTTTGTTGTCAAAAGGAATACTGAAAAGTTAGGAAGTACCAAAGCTAGTCATTATGTGCATGTGGAATTAATATAGGGAGAGAAGTCATGCCTACTTTTTTGTTCTTGAATGGGAGCAATGATGAAACCACAATAGTTGTTTATAGATGGAAATCACAGGGAAACTGTCAAACATTGGGAAGAATCATTGCATTGACAGAGCAACTATATACAAAGATGACATGTCAGATGATTGAAAGAGCTACCTAAACCATGAAATGCCAACTCGAAACAGGTCAAACCTGTCGCAAAATCTCCCTAAACATTTACATGTACCCACTGCCATACCTATACATTTAGGAAAGTTTCAAACCCACTCCAAAGCCCCCAAGAGTAGGGAAACACTAGGTATGAGCTGGATAAACCCAACATTATTAAAAGATATATCTTTTGTGGGGAATCAATAATTAAAATCCTTAATCAACCAAAAGCTTCATGCCTTGAACACAACGAATAAAATACCTACCACAAACTCCTGCTGCAAACTGCAAAATACAAGGTTTAAGATATTTCAAAACATACCAGTAGGTACAAAATATTGGCATTCAAATAAAACAATTCATGTATAGTTACAAATTTGCAAACATGAAAAAAATGCATTAAAACCAGCACAAAATTAGAAAAGGTCCTTAGCGTTACCCTCCATTTTGTATGGGTGTCCACCGGTGATTCTATTCATACTCTCCAGGGGTGAAGTTGTCATGATTGTAATCTTGAAATCAAATCTAGGCATTTCTGAGTTGGTTTTGAAATTTGGATAGTTTATGGAGTGTAACAGCAGTGAACCCTTTAATTTTCAGTTATGAGCACACTAGGAGCAATGTTGGCAGTCCTATGCGCATAAACAACTCTAGAATCAAGTATGAGCATCAAAGGGACAAATATGAGCACTTTGGGAGCATTCTGAAGGTCACAACAAATAGTAAAGCATCTCAAATCAGCTATAATTAGGCCAACTTTCAGATATGGGCACATTGTAGCCCTAAAAGATGATGATCAATGGAAATAGGAGGCGGAATTTTCAATCCTGGCTATGAAAATGAGAAATATGTGGGTGAAAGCAACCCTAAAATCTCATTCATATGCCTTATAGAAGCATCCACATGAATTTTGGGCACAAACAAACCTATTTGACAGTAAAAAAGGGTATGAAGCAACCCTATTTCAGCATCTTGGGCACCCTTGTGCAATTATCCATCACCAAACAAGGCTACCTCTAAATTTGGGCTAAATTGGAGGGTTAAAAGGCAGCTCTGGGCATGAATAGCCCTATGAAAAGTGATGAACAACGGAAAAAACAGGCTTTGAGAAATGTTGGGTTGAATTTGAGGGTTGAAATGACATTAACAAGCAATTCTGGGCATAGATATGGACATAAAGAGCAGGCCTGGGCACTCCAGCGGCCTCAAACCTTCATTCTGGGCATAAATAAGGGCTGTTCCAACCTCCTAATCAACAATTTATAGCGGTATCATGAATTCTGGGTGCTTTTTCTCCACAAAAGGGGGGTAAACAAACCTAAATAAAACAAATATCATTTAATTTCAGACCCTATAAACCAAGTTGGATTGTGCTTTAGGTGATTCTCGGAAGTCTCTTGAAGGAGATTAGTAGCAAATAACAGTATTCGGTGGCTTTCCTTGCAACCGTAGGTCACAAAACAACCCTAAAAATATCTGGACCAGTGCACAAGAGAAGCAACAACCCCAGTTGGCCCTAAAATACCAAGTTTGTCATGAATTAAGGGCCCCTGTGCATAAAATGGAATCCCTAAAGAGGGCCAATTCACCTTGGTGCACTGGTTTATTGTTAGAGGAAGGCCTTCTCTCATTATTTGAGGAACATTCACCCTTGGAGTCACATGCATAAGGGTAGTGTTCAGCCCTACCAAAGGAGAAAGTCATCATTTGAAGCATACTTACACTCGTTTATACACCATTTCATGAGAGATATTACATGCTTGGAGGTTACTCATTGAGCTGGTCCACTTGGAAGGTTGTTCACATGGTTCATGCCCTATTTTGTGAAGAATGTTTTGTATTTGGAGGCTGCTTTATAGATTGACGATTTTGCATTTGGATGGAATCTAGGGCCTACAAAGAAAGTTGTGTTTTACTCCAAATAGTGTTATGATGTATAGGAATCCTACAAAGCTAATTGAATCGACAATGAAGTAGGTTTAGAGTCTCGATATTTATATTTCTAGGTTAATTTTTTTTTTGAATTTAAGTGTCATGTGTGTGACATGTGTAGTCCCACATTCACTTGGTTGATTTAGTACAGATTGGGATGAATTTACCATTTTGTTACTGATCCAGTCGAGTCATACCCTAACTTGCTTGGTTTGGTACCAAACTTGTCACTCGAATCATTTCAACTTGGTTGGCTCGGTTGAGTTTGAGTCCGACGCACGAGGCTCATTGTAATCTTTTTATCGATAACGGATTATTCTATATATTTTATATATGTTTCTATATTGTATATATAAACACACTTGATTAAATATGAAAATATTATTGTTGAAAAGGGGTTAGGCCAGTAATAAGAACACATGCATGTCCAAATACACAACCACCATAATCGCTCCAACATTCTACATGTCATCATACTTGGTATATGTGATGTATGTTTCAAACATATTTCCAGAGACATGAAAGCATTGGTGACCAAGAATAGTGCCCATCCATGTATATTTCCAAATACTTTAGGAACACACATTTGTAATACATTATATCAGTATTTGTGAGCGTATCATAGTGGCCATGTATAGCATGATATTTTGTGAGCCTACCCAATACATGTTAGGAAAAGGCAACGCAAGAAATAAGTGAGAATGGAGAGTTGTATGTAACTAAAAGAGGGGCGTACATAAGAATTTTTTAGAATTTCCAGTGTACTGTTGTAGGATTGCCACTATGCAAATAAGGCATTGACTTGATAGTCACAATCCCATTAGTATGATAAATTATGGGAGAGATCAGAAAAACATCCCTACACAAATATTAACCGATAAGTATGGTTTTGGTGTATTATTTGGAGAATAACATCCTATAACAATAGTTGTTATTATGACTCTTAAAGGGTCCTAGATGAGATATGGGCACTTTTAGGCCCTTGATCTTTCAAGCTTAAGAAGCCATAAACAACAGATATGTGCACCCTAGCAACGATGAAAAAGATCATAAACATATTAGGTAAAATGGATAATCATCTACAACATCAAAACATCATTCATGGGAAAACTAAAAACCACTTACAACCATCAAAAGTAAGGGTTACAACAACAACGAGTGTAGAGTAAGGAGAGAGGAGTGGCCAGGAAAATGAATAATCAGGCCAATGTAGAGTGGAAAAGTGACCTAGAATTTTGGAAGAGGAGATTAACCAAGATTCCTTGAAAAAGGAACTCATGTCAAAGATGCTTTTTGATGGAAGTGACCAACATACCAACTCCGTATCACTTCTATCCGAAGTAAATGTAGATGAATGCGAAGATATGTTCTTTCAAGGAGATAGTCCATTAAAGGAGAACCTCCAGGCCCTGTATAGACATATATTGGCATAAATTGCAGTGTTATATTTGATGCATATGCATAATAGATCATCTCAAGCTTGACAACGTTGAAAGGCCAAAGTCCAATGGGCACAAGCATACATATGAAGCTTACGAAGCCTACCCAATTCATGTTAGGAAAAGGAAATGAAAGCAATAAGTGAGAATGGAGACTTGTATGTAACTAAAAGAGGGGCATACATTAGAATTTTTAGGGCTACCAAATTCCCACACCTATTACCCAAACTCATTCTTGACAAGCTTTTTCTTTAACAAGTTTTTTGCTTATAAGTCTTTCCAAGTTTTTTTGCCAGTAATTTGCTATGCTTATGTCAATTTTTTTTCAGCCATGGTGTAGGTAGAAACAAATAGGTATTTGTTAGACCTATATTCCTCAGGTGAAGGGAGTTTTGGAAGGCTAGAGGAAAGTGAGACATCCAGTAGGTCTACAAGGGATAGATCAACTAGATGTCAGAAGATCAGAAGAAAATTCAACAAACGCATCAAATTTTTTCTCAAAGGAGGGGGGTCACGTTCCTATGATGATGAGACAATGGGAGACATAGACGTGCCCTTAAGGTGCCAACACCTAGTCAAACAATGGGTTCCCAGGGATATTCCTCAAGTAAACATTGACTTTTGTGTGAATGAGAGGATATATCGAATTGCACTGTCGTCATTGCATGGATTGGGGTTGTTTTGCATGGATGACATAAAGGTTGGATACGGTAGATGTACATAATTGATGGAGTATGTTGGACCCTGTTACAACTATAGTGATTGGATGCACTAGGTCCAATATACATGAAGTATGCATAGATATGGGTTTTCAGTGAATTATATACAACTGAAAGAAAAAGCTCAAAATAAAGGAGCAATGTTGTACATGGAAGGAAGGCCAAAAAAAATTGGTAATATTGCGAGGTTTATAAATAGTACACAACCGAGGTCTACACTAAAGCAACCCAACTGCATATTCGAGTCACGTGAAGGAAACCATGTCTTTGTATGTGCAATTAAATCAATAGCTGCTGGTGAAAAACTGTTTATTAATTACAATTTGAATCGCGTAGATACAAACACGGTTAGTATGGTTGTGGTACAACAAACAATTTAACCAACCTTTTATTAATTATTTTAACATCTATAGAATTTTTCGTTAGCATATAATTTTTATTTTCTACTTTTCATGTTTCGTTAGGTAATGTTTAGTATGTTTTTGATGTAGGGTTCTCTTAGGGGAACTTCAGACTCCGTAGATGTTTGTCGACCTGAGTCAAGGCAGCAGGTATACATCGATATTTCCCATGTAATAAATTTAGGATGGACATACATATATGTTGTTATGTATTTTCATTAGTATATTAGGTTCGTTTATATAATCTTATCTATTTTCCATCCAGAGTGTTGATCAGGGAAGCCAACCGACTATTGATCAGTCGACTACAACATCGGGGCAACAACTAAACATGAATGTAATTCTCCATTTCAAATACTTTAAAATCGTAAACATGTATATCGTGATGCATAATGTTTATTTTGTTTTGTATTCTTTCATTTTTATGTTTGCGTTCATGATGGTAATGTTGTCTACCTTTTTTGCAAATTGACTGGGGAAAGTCCCCAGCTGTTGATCAGATGACTAGAGCCTCGAGGAAACTAGTAAACCTAAATGTAATTCCACATTCTAAAAACTTCAAAAGTGTACACATATAAAACATGTAGCATAGTGTTTATTTTTGTTCTGTATTTGTTAGCTTTTACATATTGCGTTCATTGTGATAATGTTCTCTACTTTTTTTGCAGGTGGATCATCGAGGTAAGTCCCCATTTGTTGATCAGACCACACTCTCATCTAGGCGTCAGGTAATCCTAGATGTAATACTATGACTCTATCATGATAGAAAATTTTTGTTAATATAATTGTTTGCGCACACTATTGCTTCAAAGACTAAGCAATTTTTTTGTATTTCAATTGCATACAGGGGATTCGGTTTATGAAAAAACGTCTCAAAAATATTTACAGAATCAAGTCTCTTGGTTGATGAGAGATAGTGAAATTAGAGAATCTGCAGACCCCTTGAGGGTGCTACAAAAAACCAGGGAAAAACAAAATGAGTAACTGATTCTTCTGACATTGGCAGTTCCACAAATAGAAGGGGTCAAAAAAGGATTCAATTGTTGTTACAGCAACATAAACAATTGGATGTAAGTTCTTGAATAATAATGTACATTCATTTATAAAAAATTTATAATATTTGATTTTATATGCTATTGAACTTATGATACAATGGTTTGAATTTACAGCGCGCTATGGAGATTATCAGTGGTGGTCAAGAAAATGTTGGTCCTAGTGACCAAACCACTCCACGTACACCACATACTGCTCCCATATTGTCCATTGAACAGTCAACAACATGCTCTGTGACACTCCCGAGGGCAACAAAGGGTGTAGTCGATGCTGCCCCACCCACAACAGATGATGCAGAAGAAGGGGTGGATGCAGGGTTAGATAGAGATGTGGAAGCATTTCCTGGGTATTCTTATGTCACTAGCACTGGTTCAATAGTGTGTACATTTTTGGTGAATGAAGAACTGGTTTCAATAAAGATAGAGAGGATTCCATGTCATTATAGATAGTTCAATTTAGTTTTTATAATTTGTGTCTAATATACCGATAATATTTTTTAATGTTGACTAATGATGGCATTAATGTTTTGCAGGAAATGATATATTTTATAAACATATGAATGATTTGGCCTTGGAGATCTTCGGGCCCACCATCCGCACAATGTGGAACAAGCAACCAAAATATTTAAAAGATGATCTGACTATTCGCTTGGTTAGTCTATTCGTAAAAGATACCTTCGATACATCAAAGGTCCTACAGAAGGCTAGAAAACATATGAAGATTGTCCGAGACCAGTATAGGGTTCACCTAGAAAAGAACCCTAGGTATGAGTGCCCTCCAATGATTCCATATATGGAGTGGAAAGACCTGGTGGAAGATGGAAAAGAGAAGGGCCTGAGAAAATCAGGAAAGATACCGCCAGCTGGAACAGGGAGGTATGCAATACATTCCAAAATGTAGTGGTAAGACTTATTATTACTAGTTTTTTTATCAATTTTGGCACATCGACTAACGTATTTAAAAACTTAATTAGGCGCTCGGACACATCTAAGGCCACCAAGGAAAGAATTGAAAAAAATGGCCAACACAAGCTTGGGCCTGGTGGTTACTCCAACTTGGCGGCCCGATATGTAAGTATTACAAAACCTGAATCCGCATCCAAATATCATACAGATTATTATTTTTGTTTTGTTCTGGAAAAAAGTGTAAAATTAATCACATCATGCAAATATGAAGGCCGACCGGTTCAAGGAATTTCCTAGTGTGGATTACATGAAGCTTGGCTTCGAACAGGGATTTGATGTCGTTGTTGAACACCTGAGAAGCTTGTTTGGGCATACTGCATGATCTTCTGCTAATCCATCTGGTGCCCAGGTATGTAAAAATTGTATAGTTTAATGATAATTTATTAATGCTCATGCAGTTTATTCTTTATAAATAAATTAACATAAATTATTTATTCCTTTTTGTGTAGGAAAGTAATGATCCCGTTCATGTCGAGGATGTACATGACCAACCAAATGAAGATCATGCTTCTCACCCTGGTAATGAATTTATTAATGTGCTACTATTTTTTATAGACCATTGCAGATGATGAACATTAATTCTAATTCTACACAATTCAACTGTAGAGCATGTAGATGCAGATAACACGGAACAGGTTGGGCCTGTACAAGCTAATGTTGAACATGTTGATGTGCCCATGGTAGGTAAAAACAAACATTCTTAATGTTTTTTTAAATGAATTACTCGTATTTATCAAAATATAAATATATTAATGAAAGATTTTGACATTATTGCTGAAATTCATCGCCCCTCGTCTGAAGTTCAACCTTGTGAGCATACTAGTAGGGATACTGATGATCAGATTCCGGAAGATGTGATTCTAACTAAATATTTAAAGAGAAGAAAAGTAAAAAGGAAGCGACTAAACAAATTTTGGGCAATTCTTATTTATAAAAAAAAACATTTAATGGGTTTTTCCTCTGTTTCATGAATGAATGTTTGAATGAATGCTTTAATGAATGGTTTAGTGATTTTTTTTTCTGCCATTGACTAAATGAATGTTTTAATGAATGATTTAATGAATGGTTTAATGAATGGTTTTTCAGCTGTTGAATTATTGAGTGGTTTAATGAATGATTTAATGAAAGCATCTTTTAACTATTGAGTGAAATAATTTGCAGTAGATGCATTGTTATTCGCATTGTTATTTGGATTGTGAAATAGTGAAATAAATTGTTATTTGCAAGTAGATGCATTGGGTTTGGGGAGTTGAGAGTGATGTGGGGTGGGGGGAAAGGGGGGGGGGGGGGGGGGCCACAAGATATTCCACCTTCATGCATTTGGTCCTGTTTAGTAGAGAATATTAAATTATTCTCGAAACAGAGAGGAGCTCAATGAATGCTACAGAAGAATACATTAAAAAACATCTATTTCTATAATTTTAGTGTATAATTTTCACTATTGATATTTGACTCCTCTATTGGAACTTGTTACAAATAGCGTTGAGAAACATTACCATAGTTAAGAGGAAAGAAATGGCGTTTTGATTAGATCGATGGCCTTATATACATAGTGTTTTTGGTTATCTATGTTTTATCAGGTGATCTATTTTTAACAATTAATTTACTTGAATAGTTGAATAGTATTGTAATTTACATTGTAATAGAATTGTATTTATTTATATTGGTTTTGTTATTTTCCTAAACAAACATAAATTTATTTGATGGGTCCTAACATGAAACTATTGCAACATGACAAAATATGAAGTATGTTGAATGATGTTTTGAAAGGCCAAGCATAAGAAGACACTGTGAAGATCCACAAATTAAGGTATAATTATGTTTTCTTTTGTTTGATTGAGCTGTGGATTTGGTTATCTATGCATGTGCACACACATACATTGAGTTGATGATGATGATTACCATACACTAAGGCAAACTTTGTTCTATCTGATCTAAAAAATTACCTTAAATAGTTTGATTTATCATGATAACTGGCCCCTTGGTAATACTTTATCAATTCCATATAGCCAGGACAACAAAATTAAATGTAGGCATTTCACTACAAGAAATAAGATAGGAATTTGAGTTTGATGGGAATATGAAAGGTCAAAAGACAGAAAAAGATAGATAGACTTGTGAGGAAAATGGAATCTGAAGCGTTGTTTCCCTATTATTCTGCATGAGTATATTGTTATCTTCCCAAGTTTATATTTCTCAAGTATTTTTGTAATTTGTTTCTTAATCTCATATTTTGTTCAACTTTCATGTTTGATTGTGTAGTGGAAAACCTATGTTTATATTTGTGCTTATCCCTGTAGGTTGTGAGTTGGGCATGGCACACATTGGTATTTTTAGTTTCCATTGTAACTTCCCCCCCCAACATCACTGTGCACTTTATTACTCATAATTTCTAATTTGTTACAAATTCTTCTTTGTGCAAATCTTTTATCAGGCATTCATATCTTTCTTTATTGCTTCAAATTTATCACCGAGTTTAAAGTGGTCACTTAGAGCAAACATATCAACTTTGGAATACAAAAGAAGAATGACTGCATTGATAATTATGGTAACAAAGTATTGAGATCTGCTTGAAAAAATAAAGATCTATTTGATACTTTATTTCTGGAAGGCATTGTTTGAATGCTTAAGTTATAAAAATTGTTTATTTTTGTTGTTTTCAGGCAATCTTCCAGAGGTATCCATAGCCTAAAAAAGAGTATCACTCATTTTCATTGATTTAGAATGATATATCACTAGATTTGGTATGACATCTTTTCGCTAAAGGCAACCATTTCACATACGTTGGAAATAGTTTCGAGGTTCTTTCCCAAGGACAAAATGTTTTTATTGAAGAAAGCCCATTTGCAGCCATGACTTTTGGTGGTGTTGATCCTAATCAATTCAAGGGTAAACATCAATATGCTCCTGTTACTCGAAAGGGTTACTAGAAGGTATGTAATAGAATCATGTTAGTTTTCCAGGTTCAATATTGACTGTATTTAAGGATAAACACATGCATACCATGTTCTTTCTATGAGTCATAGTTACTAGTAGGTATGTCACGGGATTAATATACTCTAATAAATCGATTTTGCTATTTCTTTCAGTTTGACATGGGATAATTCCTCATTGATGATCAATCAATAGGTCAACATACAATCCATCTTATTCAATTGGGCATATGATTGCTTCTTAAGGAATCTTATGAAAATATTGATGGAATTTTATGAACATTTAGTTGCAGGTTTATGTGCTAGAGGTTGTGTTTCTATTGTAGATTCTGGAACTTCTTTGCTAGCTGGTCCATTGGTAAAGCATGCATACCTTTGAGCTTTTGGAAATTTCTTGTATAATTTAGTGGTGTTTTCTAGGTCTGTGCACGATAAAAGAATATAAACCATAGGGGTGTGGCATATCTGATGCTTGTATGCTCAAGCAATTAATGAATGTTCAATAATGCTCATTTGATAAATTGATATGCTATATTTGTAGTATGAAAGATATATAGTTGAACCCTCATGAAATTCCCTCAAGAATGATCGAAAGGTATCACACATAAAACAAATCTCTTAGTATCTTTGTTTTGATCAACCATATCTTGATCACCTCGACACATTAGGGATACTATATTCATGAATTTTACCATTTATATTGTGTATGTCAGTGTAATTAATTCTTTAGATTATCATGATGTTGGGGCCACTTCCTAGAAATAATTATTTCAAAGCCAATAAGGAAAACCTATACTTCCGATATAGATCTCCCATATGTCGTAGACAATAACATGAATAGGTTTTTTTGCATAAGTTTGGTTCATTGTATTTGTGTGATAAAATTTTGATGGGTATCTCCATATATTATCATGATTCATGTGGATGTCTTCATATTTTAAGGGACCTACCTTTTAGGAATTTATTTCTGCACAAAATATTTGGTCTTAGTGGAAATTAAATTCAATCCTTCTTTCTTAGAGAAAATGAATTTATCATTTTTGTCTTTTTAATGTGTTATCTCCCAAATAAAATAAATTTATTTTTGATAGTATGAAGAATTTAAATGATGCAATGAAGGATATGAAGATCACTAACAATTTCGAAGACCTCTATTTTTGATGCAAATTTCACAAGGTTGTAGCTTTCGGTGACTTGGGTGAGGAACAGAACATCTCATTAGCCACCTGAAGATGGAAGATAAATAGCAGGTGGAAGACCCCTTCAGCAGATAGGTGGATTGCTGAAACTGTTTACACCATTGGAACATTTTTCAAACATCAATTGGAAGTTGTGAAGACTTCAGATCGACGAGCTAGTTCTCAAAGGCACCGCAACGATGGAGGAAATACAGACTAAGAGTTCCAATGGAGAGAGGTTTTGAGTTCCGATCGTAGACGAAATCAATTCAGGACTCAAAAAATTTAACAAATTGATGAGTTAGTTCTCAAAGGCACCGCAATGGCGGAGAATATAGTGACTAAGCATTCCGATTCAGACTTCCAATGACCTTTGACAGTGATGAAATCAAATCAGAAGAGTTAAGGATTAAGCAGTGGTGAGGTAAAGCTAAAAGTTTCCGTAGTGTCGGCGTCAAAAGTTTAAGGGACTAACGATCGGCGAGCTATCCCCCTAGGGAGCCGCAACGGCGGGAAGCAAATTGACTAAGACTTCCGATTGATGACAAGAAACATTCCGATAGTGTGACAATCAATGAAGACATCGGTGATCAGAGGGTCTAAAGACTAATCGTCGGAGAGTTTAGAACCAAGCAGCTCCGCGACGGTCAGAAGAACTACAAACTAATCGTTGGAACAATAGTCCATTAAGGAGCCACAACTGTAGCAAACATTCAGGCTTGGAGTGCCGATGGGCTAGAAGAAATAGATTCCGATCGCCGATGAAGAAACTGTCATGAGCTAAAGGTGGAGAGTGGAAGCATAGAGACTTAGAGTGCCGATGAGCTAAAAGAAAAAGCCCCAATTGGCGACAGTGGCGGTAAGTCGAAAAACTACGGAAATGTTGGGACTTGGAGCGTCGAAACTGCGGCAATATTTAGATTGGGGTCACCGATGTGATAGAAGAAAGCTTCCGATCGGCGACCGTTGCGGTAAACTGCGGGAAAATAGAGACTTGTAGCACCGAAACTGCGGTGACAAGATGGAGAAAATCCAACGGATTAAATGAGGAAAATCACTTCAGTAAACACAGAAACACTGGTGGTTGGTGGGAACTTCACAGTAAACCCTCAGTGGTGATTATCAGTGACCACTTTAGTCATTTAAAATTCACTCAGTGAACTAGATCTTTGCGGTAGATAAGCAAACAGTTAGCAAGGGTTTGAAGCCCTAATATGGAAAAACTATTACTTTCAATTATTTTGGTGTAAACGGATCGAACTTTCGGGATCTGTAAATTTTGTAAAAGGCTATAAATCCCATGATTATTTCATTAATAAAGGGTTCAACTTCGGGGATTTATGAGCGAATAATACTTTCAAGCTTCTCATTTTACTTATTCATGGTATAAGCTCTTTTGTTGTGATTTGTTCATCCATCCTCTCTTTCTTTGCTGTGTTTATGCTTGAATTTGCATTCAGGTTAATTTCAGATTTATTGAAAAGCTGATAGTTGTCATCCTATTGGTTTATTAGTGATATTTGATTTATAAATACCATCCTCAGTAGGATTTAGCCATTTATATGAATGTGTTATGTGTGTAAGTCTGCCAGCCTGGTGAGTTCTCCATCCCTGCACCTTATAGTCGAATTTCTGAGCAAATTGCAACTAAAATCCTTGTAAACGAGTGAGTCTAATGCATGCCTTGAGAGTGGAAAGGTTACATACGTCGAATGACTTGACCCATATCTGAAAACCCTAAAAAAAACATTGTAAGTTACTAGGCATCCTCGAGCTACAACCTAGAAGAGTTTCCTGGAGTGATAACAAAGTGGCGCCATTGCCAGGGAAAGGAGATTGAAGCTCAACTTCCTTGGGATATGACATAGATCCATGCTTTGATGATAGACAAGGCTTGGACATTATTACGGTTTTAATCATCTATCTGGCGACTTCATTGATATAAGGTGGATTCAAGAAGACCAGGTACCAGAGCAAACCCAAAGGGGCCACCAGCAACATCCATTTCAGATCCAGAAGAAATATTGAGGAAAGCTAGGGCTTTACTAAGATAGACCAGCAGTGCTACACAAACAACTACATCAGATCTCATCCCTAGCGACTCCATGAAAGACGAATTTAGTGGGGACTCCACAATGTTAAGAGGTCAAAAGTATTTTGCTGTTCTTTTGGCTCAGAGGTTTGCACCTCTTGACTTCTCTTCCATTCCTGGTTTCCCACATCCAATACCCGATATATCCGAATGGGGAGACTTTTTACCTGCCTTCAAGGAGGAGGAAGAAGACAATCCTGCAGAACACCTCCTCAAGTTTCACGAATGCATGGACATATTAGATCAGCAACATGAAGACGTTCATATGAAGATGTTCATGTATTCATTATATGGTGATGCTTAGCGGTGGTATTTTTCTTTTCCTCCTTCCAGTATTTCATCGTTGAAAGATTTTCACCGGGCATTCACTGAGCACTGTAAAAGGTACTATTTAGATGAGTTTGCATTTGATAATTGTTGTGAAGAATATAAGTTGCATTCTCAGGATGAAAAGGTCAATAGAGAAGAATATCTCCCTCAAGAGCTACCTCATCTCTCTTATAATTTTCACAATGAGGTACTTTCCCATAAACATAAACTAGAAACGAATTACAAAGGAGTTGAAGGTTTTCCTACCATCGTTAAATCTGATTGTGGCAAATCTGAGAAATTGATTTCTTTAACTACACATGGAAATGATCAGCTTTATGCTGGTCAAATGATCATTGAAATCAGTCAGGCTAGCTCGCAGTTTCTAGATTTGCAAATCAAGGAAATTTACAGTAACCAAGAGGAGCAATATTTCTAGAGACTATCTAATCTCCAACTAGAACATCAGGAAGATCTTCCTTCTCCTTATGAACATGTGGCTTCAAATCATGACAAGGAACTAGGTAATATTTTTCCAGAGTTGTTTCAAAATTTTATTGCTGATACTCCTATACAAGAGCCTTCATCTCTATCATTAGGATCTTATCTTAACGCTCCTATATCCAACAAATATAGTGATGAGGAAGAAGAGGTTAAAATTTGTGAAGACTTATTGTTTACGCAAAATTCATCTAGTTCCTCTTTTCAGCAGAGAGATGATAAAAAAGGTGTGAATGCTATGATAAATGCTTGTTATGAATCTTCTACTCAAAAGTCTAATACATATCTTTTTAGTTTTGGTATGTCCTACAAAGATATTATTTTGGAAGTGGAAATTGTTAGCTGTGATAAGCCAGCCTATCATCATGATGAATTTGGATTATGTGAAGAGGATCAGAAAGATTCAGATCAACTATTGAGCTTGCATTTTTATCAGACAAAGGTTGAGCAGTCCACATTCAACATTGACATCAGTGAAGGAAAGGATCAACAGCATAAAAAGTTATTTCTTGTTGGTTTTTATGACCCTGTTGTTGACTATCTGGAACTTATAACCAACGTAGATATCAAAATATTTTTGTTAGAAGTTGGCTTGTTCTGTCACCCTTCAAAACTACATTGCTGCATGCTAGGGTTTCATTTATTTTTTGGGTCAAGATCAGGGATAAGTTCATCAAATCAGATTCTGAACTGGCTTCATTGGAAGCATGATGTCACGTGATAATAAGGATCTACTGATTAGAATTAGGAGTAGGAGTAGATATGAAAATAAGCTCTTAATATGAGCAGCTAGTTCATTTTTAGTTGTTTTCATGAATAAGCAAAGCAGGCTACAGGCAGGGTGCAGCAGATCAGTTATAGAAGACAAATGACTCCATGCCCAATGGAACACTAGAAGATAGCTTTAATTATTCTTTTTCAGGAAAGGAATTTTGGTCTGGGGTTCTTGGGACCTCATAGGGAGGTTCCCATCCCCGAGTAGGAGCCAGATGTTATCTCCCAAATAAAATAAATTTATTTTTGATAGTATGAAGAATTTAAATGATGCAATGAAGGATATGAAGATCACTAATAGTTTTGAAGACCTCTATTTTTTATGCATATTTCACAAGGTTGTAGCTTTCGGTGGCTTGGGAGAGGATCAGAACATCTCATTAGCCACTGAAAGATGGAAGATAAATAGCAGGTGGAAGACCCCTTCGGCAGATAGGTGTATTGCTGAAATTGTTTACACCATCGGAATGTTTTTCAAACATCAATCGGAAGTTGTGAAGACTTCAGATCGGTGAGTTAGTTCTCAAAGCCGTCGCAATGACAGAGGAAATACAGACTAATAGTTTCTATGGAGAGAGGTTTTGAGTTCTGATCACAGATGAAATTAGTTTAGGACTCAAAAACTTTAACAAATCGGCGAGTTAGTTCTCAAAGGCGCTGCAACGACGGAGAATATAGTGACTAAGTGTTCCGATTCAGACTTCCAATGACCTTTGACAGTGATGAAATCATATCAGAAGAGTTAAGGATTAAGAAACGGCGAGGTAAAGCTAAAAGTTTCTGCAGTGTTGGCATTGGAACTTTAAGGGACTAACCATCGGCAAGCTAGCCCCCCAGGGAGCTGCAACGACGGGAAGCAAACTGACTACGGCTTCCGATCGATGACAAGAAACATTTCGATAGTGCAACAATCGATGAAAACATAGGTGATCAGAGGGTCTAAAGACTAATCGTTGGAGAGTTTAGAACCAAACAAATCTGCGGTGGTCGGAAAAACTACAGACTAATCGTCGACACAATAGTCCATTAAGGAGCCGCAACTGCGGCAAACATTCATGCTTGGAGTGTTGATGGGCTAGAAGAAACAGATTTCGATCGCTGATGAAGAAACTGTCATGAGATAAATTTGGAGAGTGGAAGCATAAAGACTTAGAGTGCTGATGAGCTAAAAGAAAAATCCCCGATCGACGACAGTGGCAGTAAGTCGAGAAACTGCGAAAACATTGGGACTTGGAGCGCCGAAACTGTGGCAATATTCAGATTGGGGTCACCGATGTGATAGAAGAAAGCTTTCGATCAGTGACCATTGTGGTAAACTATAGGAACATAGATACTTGTAGCGCTGAAACTACGGTGACGAGATGGAGAAAATCTAGCGGATTAAATGAGGAAAATCACTTCAGTAAAAACAGAAACACTGGTGGTTGGCGGGAACTTAACAGTAAACCATCAGTGGTGATTATCAGCGACCACTTCAGTCATTTAAAATTCACTCAGTGAACTAGATATTTGCGGTATATAAACAAACAGTTAGCAAGGGTTTGAAGCCCTAATATTGAAAAACTATTACTTTCAATTATTTTGCTGTAAACGGATCGGACTTTCAGGATCTGTAAATTTTGTAAAAGGATATAAATCCCATGATTATTTCATTAATAAAGGGTTCAACTTCGGGGATTTATGAGCCAATAATACTTTCAAGCTTCTCATTTTACTTATTCATGGTATAATCTCTTTTGTTGTGATCTGTTCAGCCATCCTCTCTTTCTTTGCTGTGTTTATGCTTGAATGTGCATTCAGGTTAATTTCATATTTATTGAATAGCCGATAGTTGTAATCCTATTGGTTTATTAGTGATGTTTGATTTATAAATACCATCCTTGGAAGGATTTAGCCATTTATATGCATGTGTTATGTGTGTAAGTTTGCCAGCTTGGTGAGTTCTCCATCCCTACACCTTATAGTCAAATTTCTGAGCAATTGAAAGGTGATTGAAATATCCTATTGAAACAATGATGAAAGGTGATTGAAATATCCTATTGAAACAATGATTCATCATCCCTCTATTTTATGTTGAACAAAATTTTCATGCCAATATCATAGGTCTAGCTATGTCAAAGTGTCCAACAAAGGAATCTATGATTTGTTGGAAGTGACTAATAGATTCAGTGCTAGGTGGTGAAACCATCTAAGAGCTTCATCCCTAAATGAATCAAGGGAAGTTTCAATATAATGTTGTTTTGAGGAATCCACTCATAACAAGTATCAACAAAAGCATCAACATGGGCAGCATGGTCTTGGCTAGGGACTCAACTATTGATATTTTGACTTCCTTTATTATTATTATTATTATTTTAATGCTAAGTGTTAAAATTGGTTCTATTTCAATTTGTAGGCTAGGTTTCTACAAGCAACAGTCAATTGGAAGAAGAGAATAGGATTCAATGGTAACATTTTTTCTTAAACCTATACTTCTAGCGGATTAGGAAAAAATGTGCTTGGGTGATATTGTGAAGGAACCCAATGCCTTGCTTTAATGTTAGTTTATGTCAAACTCCAAATCTTAATTGAAGGGATGCCAAATTTTCACTTTAGCATGGCTAAGCCTTCTTGTTTTGGTTACAGTAACTCTTCTAATTGAACCCAAACCACAAGAGCCTAAAAAACACCATTAAATATCAATCCTTCTTTAAGTTTTTATATAAATTCATTGTTTTCTGTCTTCATCTCCATCTGTTGTACTATTAGAAGTTGACAGGTTTAACAGTAATTTAAGATTTGGATATCCTTTTTGCTAGGTATGATTGGGATGCTACAACAACAATGGGTTTCCTGCAGAGATATGGACTTGCAGGTGTATATTTCTTCAATTCCTGAATGATTTTCTTTTGTAAGAATGTTGCATATACTTATGTAAAGTATTCTAGCCTCCTAACTGCACATCATTTTTTTGAATTTTGATCCAACCTCTGCACATAGCATTTTTTGAACTTTGAAGTAATTCATCCCTGATTACAACATATTTTTAACATATTAACATTGTTTCTATTATCCTTTGGTTACATCTGGACATTTGAATTTTTTTATTAATGAATTCATGTAATTTAGAATGGATTGCCATGCTGTTCTTTTGTAATATCAAGTTTCCAGCTCCACTGCATTTGATATAGTTGGAATTTTCTGATGCCTGTTTAAAAACACACTTTAATACTGCACAATGTTGCATGTACACAATTCTTGTAGTTTTTTATTACAAAATGAAGCCATTCCTTTTCTTGCAAGGACTTTGGTCTTGGATGTTTTCTGGTGTCATTTATTTGGACTTTTGGCTTTTCACCATCATGTGCATATTAAGGGATTGTGTTTGGGCATATTCCTTGTCTCATAGATTCATGATTTTCCCTGTATTTTTGTAGTCTTCTGTAAACGATGTTTGGGAATGATTCTTGAAATTGTTTTTTTAGTTCTAACATGTACTATTTTTAGTTTCTAAATTGCTAATCAATTTCTGCATTTGACATGGCTGGACTGCAATCCAGATGATTTTAAACTAAACATTGAGTGCAACCATGCAACCCTCTCCGGGCACAGGTAAGAAAACTTACCACTAACATTCTATCAAACCGCTAATTCTAGTGTCATTGGATTCTGGTAAATTCAGTGTAAAGTCTGTCAGTTATCCACCCTGTGATAGTTAGTCCTTGTGATTTCTCCTAGGGACCAAATTATATGTTTATTTTTGAATGTTTACAGTCCAGTAGTAAAATGAATGATATATTTGGGAATTAATATATGATGAATTTTTTCAGCTGTCATCACGAGCTGGAAATGGCACAAATTTATGGGATGCTTGGTAATATTGATGCAAACATTGGAGATGCCCAGACAGGTAACGGGGCTTATAGTCCTGTTTTATTTGATTGAATTCATAAGTTTCCACTTTCGAAGAATGGATCGCATCCCTTTCTGAGCTAATATTTTATATTTTGTATTCAACATGTCTAGGTTGGGATACTGATCAATTTCTCACAGATATTAGTGAAGCAACTTTGATCATGTTGACTGTTAGAATGTAAGCCTTTACTTTCTTTTTATCCATAGAAGTCTTTAATTGATTTCATGTTTATGAATGTCATAAAAATTGTAAAATCCTACTTACACAACATCTTTACCTTTTATTCAAGGTGGGCTTACACCTGGTGGTTTCAACTTTGATGCAAAACTGTAAGTACTCTGGAATTCATCAACTTATACATTCCTCATTATGACCAACCACAAAATATTCATGCATTCAAGACATTCAAATGTTACCACTTTTACTACATGTTTAAGTGAACTACACTACACCGCTTCCTGAATGGAAACTTGTCAATTTTTTTTGTTGTTAATTCTACCACCAGGTGTCACTTTTCCAATGGCGTTTCGATGCTTTTGTTGAAGCTCCAACACCTTCAGTCGATGGTCAACTGACACTTTTGTTGAAGATCTGACACCTTTCCTGTCGAATATTCGACGCTTTCCAAAAAACCACCGACGACTTTTCCATGCCTCTGACACTTTAGCCCGTCGGAAGGTTAACCCTTCAAGTGTCGGTAAGTGTCAGATATTCAATGGTTTTGTCATGACTATGACACTTCATCCTGTCGGAAGGTCGACCCATCAAGTGTCGTTAAGTGTTGGATATTCGATGATTTTTGCAAGTTTTTAGTGACACTTTGAAACAGATAACTGTCGAATATGCAACACCATGGTTGCGTCGGATCTTCGACTGACATTGATAACACGTCAAATATCCAACGGTATGCCATCAATGGCCAAAAAAAGTGCATGTGTCGAAGATGCGACAGAGAAGTGTCGAATTTCAGACATGCAAGGTGTCGGATTTTGGGCTTAATATCTGTTGTGACCCTACGAGAAGGATAAGGTCTCACACAAGACACGCATAGGAAATTACACAGATCCTGAATTAGGTATGTATAGGGAGGGAATATTCCATATTAATTAGAATATTATTAATTACACCTTAACATTAATTACAATTCTCAACATAACAATTCTCATCACACAATGAATACAAACTCATGACATTTATTCACAGAAATATTGCGCACAAAATAAATAGAACAAAAATGCGATTCTATTACTTTGGGAAAAGTTGATAAGTAAATCCATACAACACAACTCAACAACTTAAATTTTGAAACAACTCAAAACGATAGTGCAATATGATTAGTACTAGCATTATTAACCAACCCAACCTTTAACAAAATTGTGCCTTATATAGGAAGAGTTCCCAAAAACAACCAACTGGTATAGGTGAGAAATTGCTTTACTAATTATGTTATGCACAACTCAATCTGATCTGTAGGCATGACACACAGTACCATGACTCCAAATTTGTGCATCAACATAAATAAGAGTGTTAATTTACATGGTTCCTCTAAGTTTTTCTCCATTAAGTTGTCATACCATGATTTTTACATTTGAAATATAATATGTGAAATACATGCATTATTTATTTGATGTGGTTTATGTGATGGGAGTCAAGCCATGTGGAATGTGAATTGCATTATATTTAATATTCCTAGTCAAATCCTAAGGCCAAGGTTTGACTAATTAATGCTTAGGATTCCCGGTAGTGGGATAGTATTATGGTGTGTTGTGATTTTCATAGTGTGCTTGTTATGCAAAAACATGCATAAAAGGAATTTTATTATAATAAACTATCCACCAAAAAGGTTTGAGAAAGCAACATGAGAATTATAATACCACAAGAGAGGAAGAGGAAAGGGGTGCATTATATCCTTTTTTTTCAAGTGTTAGACTTATCCATTTTTTCCATGTGCTTTAAATGAACCATTAACATTGATCAAATCCAATCATTGAAGGCATGTGGGAAGTTGGTGGGAAAGTATAATGTAGTTATGGAAGCATGGGATGGATATATCTTTATGATAATTGTAAGAGTCCATAATTATATGGTCACAAACAATGTTAGCTATCTTTTCACCAATCCTGTCATTTCCATTGGATCTATTATTGATTTCCATGCAAAATTAGTACACTATATAGTTTTTCCATGCTATTCTCTCCATTTTCCAATTACCATACTGAGAAATTATTCAAAAATTAAAACTGAAAAATAATTTTTTAGAAATTAGAAAGAAGAAGGATGGATGTAAGTGAGCATAGAGGCTAGGTAACTTAGGAAACCTTTACCCATATTTTTTTCTCCTTTGGATGCTTGAGAACCCATGAATTGATTTTAAAGAAGGTTATTTAAAAACATACAATATGGATTCTTTTTGAACACACTAAAGAGAATTTGTAAGGGTTGGGTACTTCGAGGGATTGTTGAGAAGAGAAAAAGTAGGCCTTCCTTGTGTTGTGTGGAGTAGTGGAAGAGAGTTATATGGTTTGGATGGCTGATTGACATGTCTATATAGTTTTGTGGTGAGAAAAATAACTAAGTATGAGATAAAATGGATTGGGATGAAAAAGTGTGAAGCCTATAGTTGTTTCCTTTGTCTTGGAAGTCTCATATCCCATCTTGGGAGCGATATCAATAGTTGATACCTATGGTTGGGTGAGAAATTTCACTTACACAACCAATTGCTTGGATATTCTTTAATTAAAACATAAATACACATTATTGTCTATGAATATGCAATGTTATATTGTTTATGTTATGAACATTATGATTATGCATTCCATGTGTGTGAAGTATAGTTTTAATTTCATTGTACTTTACATCTATACACTTGCACATGGGATTCATAAATTATAACACTCATAACTAATTTAAATTAGTTCTGAATTTAATTATTGGCTTCTATGGGATGAAATTGTGCATAAGGAAATTTGTAACTACCCATGTAGAGTTCAAAAGTTATAACCATGATTCCAATATCTAATAAGATATAACTACTCATTTGATCAATGGTCCATGACATTCTACTCAATTTTTTTAAAGTGGAAAAACCTCTATGAAGGAAAAGACACCAAACATCACAATGTATCTAATTTTGTTTATCTATAACCCAAATTTCATTGTGGGTTTTTTGGTAAAAAGGAGAAGATGTATGGGGAAGAGTAGCCAATGATCAATATTTAACCCTCTAATTTTAATCGATAGTTGGAAATTGTTTGTGACATGGAGAAGGAAACAGAGAACACAATGAGGGAAAAGCCGTGAATGGCCAAGTACAATCCTGTCATGTAGATTGATGCCTGGAGGGAGCCTATGATATTTTTCAAAGAAAAAGTATCGAGACAAAGGAAACACAGTGAACAAGATCCATCAATTAAGATCCAATGATAAATGGTCGACGATTACTCACAATATTATTTTCTAACTATGTTAAGGATTGAGGTGCTACCACCCTAAATATTCTATGAATAATCATATGTGGGATAATCATTAAACATGCACCAACTATGACCATCTGAAACTAACCATGAAACCAATCAACAAGGGGCTCTCATATGCCTTTATTACAGAGGTGAAAAGGCGTTTTAATCCATGTATGTGAGAATTAAAACTCTTAGTCAATTGAATGACATGCACGAGTAAATCATATTGCATTAAAACGAAAATATTCTACTTTCTTCCTCGACATTTATCATAGGCACCAGGATAAGAGAGAGCTTAGAAAAACCAATCTTGAACCAAGATACTACAACAATTCCACCACTAAAATGTGATTTCCCACCATCATTTAGGTTGTCAATTCAATTTTCAATTGGATCATTCTCATGTTTGGGTAAGAGCACCATCTCCACCCATCTTTAAATTTTCCTTTTCTAATATGATCTTCACCATGCCAAGGAAATATTGAGTTGTTTCTGAGGGTTTCTCTACCCAATCCATTAGTACCCACTCCATTGTGAGCGATTTCTCATCCTTTTCCACCCTTCTATTTGTTGATATCCTATCTCATATAGCCTTGCTTATTTCAAACTCATTGACGATTGATATAGAAATTTTTTGGCTAGCCATGACAAAAATTCACTGGTCTTTCAACATAACCCAACTTTATCTCTTGAAACCTTCTCTTTTCCCCAGTTTGTCAATTGTGTGCCAAGTGTTAATTCATGAGTACCTCCAAATTCATGGATTCTAATGGATAACATTAATTCTTTTCTATTATTGCCAAGTGTATTTTCATAATTCTTGAGACATCCCTTGGCTCCAAAGTCCTATACCTGTAATATTGAAATAAAATATACCTTATATTTTCTCTAAACAAATAAAATACCAAATTATCCAAGTTCATTAAAAAAAAAGCCACCTCCTCAAGTCACCCCCCTTGAAAACCAATTAATTTAACCTCTTCATTTAAGATACCATGGCTATGTTCTCCTTGATTTTGGGAATGTATAATGAATCCATAGTCAATGAAGCAATGTTGATCCTCTTAGATTTATTTCTCGTTTCTTCTGTCCCAATTTTTAGATATGCCAAGGCCATTTCTATAAATACGAGGGAACATATTGAATAATTTTATTTTGTAGAATATTTTAAGATATCCTTTGTACCTCAATAAATCCTTTCATGTATCATCATGGTGTCTCATTGGATGATATGGCGAGAGAATTAAAAAGGGACATCTAACTTGATATTTTGAATGGTGTTCATGGGTTTGGAAGAAATAAAAATATGGAACCTTGGTAGGTAATTTAAATAAGTTTATGTATGTACCCTTTTCATCCATAAATGGATGATAATAATACATGATGTTGGATGAAAAAAAACCATTCTTTTACACTAGCAATAAACACAAGAGAGATGATTGGATCCTTGCAATTTTTTTCACAACCTAGAATGTTTGTCTTGGAACATGCTAGATAACTCTTACATATAGATGAAACCTACTTAACTAAATCCAAAATGAATATCCATATCCTATATTGAGGGGTGGCTATGCACTCTCAATTCATAAGGGAGCAATGGAAACAACTAAATTACTCAAATATATAAATTTTCCAGTTTAAAAACATTGGAAGTATAATTTTCACTTCATAATATCATAATTAAAGGGAAATTCCAAAACTAGGACAAATGATCATGAAAGAAAATCTGTAGAAGTGAAAATTGAAAATCAACACTCTTGGAATTAAGTTACAGCTACCATGGAGGCTCAATATGACCTTTCTAATGCAATGGAACAAGCACTTCCTCCTTCATTCACAAAGAAATCTAAGGCTTCATCATACTACACCTTTTACAGACTTGAAAATCTAGTGTACATGAAATTTAAATCCCTCTCAAAAGAAATAAGGAAGGAAGTAATAAAAGACAATTTCAGCAAGTAGAAAATGGAAGCTTGGTTGAAGATGAGGCAATACTTCAGAGAAGAAAAGGTACCCCATGAAGATATTTCCAAAGATAAAATATTATCTTAATTATATGATGAATTTCAACAAGATGATGAAGAGGAAGAAAGTATTTGGAATACCTAGGAGGGAAGGCTTGCGCAAAATCCCCCCATATCAATCCCAACATTTACGTTCCTACTTACCAACAAGTTTATCAGAGAGGGTTCCACATACTCACATTAATAGTATATAAGGGACACGATGGAATTAGAGAAGATGAACAAGGTTCAATATATCCAATCCCAATGATAGAAATGCCTAATAATTTGGGTGTGGTGAAATATCTAGAGACCTCGCCTATAAAAAAATAGTTTTGCAATCTCCCTTAGTGCTAGTAGGAGCACACCAAGGTAATACAGAATAATAAGTATACATTATTTGGTAATGAACAATATAGTAAATATGAGGACCTTACAAAGTCTATACAAACAAAATATAGGATGAAAGACACCAAGGAGACAAGGGTGTAGGAAAGACAAGTGGCTAGTGAATTGATAAAAAACCTGGTGGAGGAAAAATAGATAATAAAGAAGAGATATGAAGGACAAACCAACCGTCCAATAAGATTCAACTTGTAGGAGAGAGCCTTAATCTAAAATAACCATAAATTTAATCTCTTTATATAGAAGGTCAATTTGCAAACATCCCAAAATAGAACATACCAGAGATAGCTAGCGTGAGTTCTAAAACGGATCAATGTACCTAATATTTTCCTACTCTCCCATGGTTCTTAAATATGTTTATATTGGACATCCTAGGATAAAAACGTAGCACACTTAGTGCTGAAACCTTTCAAGATAATAGCTCTTCTTTCCCCCTTTTTGAGAATATTCAATCTTTGGCATCCACGGATCCCTACAATATCATTAGTGAAGAAAAGGAGAAGAAGAAAAGTACCAAAGTATCTCTACAAGATCTAGAACCAAATGATCCACCTGCACAACCAAGTCTACATCCCATATACAATGGTCTCAAGGGTGGGTTCACTCTAACCACTTTTGAGCCTATCACTGTCAAGCCCCATGCCGAGATGAGAGACAATGACTAGAAGGAAACACATGTAAAGATAAAAACCTTCTAATCCTTACCATTGAAAATATTAGGTTTTCTAAGAGCTCAAATGATATAGTATATGATGGATATATCAAGGTTTCATTTGAAAATGAAAATTTCAAGTAGTTAGGCATATAAAAAAATATATAACCTTGAAGGTAAAAGCCTTATAGGCAGAAAAATGGATTTTAGAAGTAAATATGGTGTCCCTTGGTAAGGACCTTAAAGTAGATACTAAATATATTCACATTTTAAGGGAAGAAATTAGTATATCATGTCCCAATAGTTTATAATATCAATAACAACAATATCTCTTCTATTGAAGCTAGAGACATAAAAAAAACTATTGGAGAGGGAAGTTCCATTCCTTAATAATTATTGGCTATCATGGGCAGACCCGGGTTTACTGTGTTTAACCAACAACATCCCTAGCTCACTAGCCCTTTCGGTGATAGACCACAAAGCGGCCTAAAGTCTCACCCGAAGTGATTCTAATGGGTTGGCCAAGGAATCAAGCCTCTTGGACCAGGTTCTGTGGCATCCTACTTGCGACTCGCAGCTCTGCTATCCATGAGGCCTCTTTCTCTGTGCTTCGCGCAATCTCCTCGTCTCGCACCTCTCTTGACCACGAGATCTCTCTCTTCCTGTTGCGCGGTCCATTTTCGCGTCGCGCAACTTCCACTGACTCGCGATGACCCCAGCCTTATCGCCTCACTGCGCACCAGGTGACACGTAACTTCCTCTCCAATGCTAAGTCCTTAACCTATGGTATCGCGCACCGCAACTCCTCTACCGGTGCGATATCGCCTCCCTGTGATATCCTACCCTCGCGGCTCAGCACACTTAGCGTTGTTCGTGTCGACTTGCAAGACTCAACATACCAGACTATTTAACACTGTGACTAGTGACTGTTTCAAGCAAAGCATAAATGAACCCGCATATAACATGCCAAATACTTCAACTTATGTTCATCTTTCTATATTGCTGTGAACGAAACTACGCATACATACATTCAACTATAATTAAGGCTCATATAATAACTAACAGATGCAACAAATAAATACGACACATGAATCAATCACACAACACACGATTTTAACGTGGTTCACCTCCAGGATGGAAGTTACGTCCATAGAACTGTGTTTCTATTATAGCTCAGGGGAAGGTAAACACAGTTCTGCTGCACCGCATATGCAGCGTGAGATCTTCTCTCTTAGATCTCTTTTCTATATCTATATTGTCTCTCTTACAATATACTCTTCCCTCTCTGTCGATCCCTGCGGATCGTTACATGCATGCTCTATGAGCCAGCTACTGGTTACAATAAGATACTACAGCTAATGACAGAACCAGAGCTCAACTCTATTACAATACAAGGTAACTGTGAGCTAACAGAATCAATGGCTAACTAGCTAGCTGGATGGCTTAAAATGCTCAAAATGCCAACCTTTTACAATACAAAATACATCCCTTTATAGGTGGCCCGAAGGTCTCGCCATTACAACACTGTGGGCCTGTCCCAACAGTAACCCAAACCCTAACTAGTGACAGTCGGTGTATCTATACTTTGAGGTAGCTGCTATCCGTCACACCATAGCTCTATGCAGTCTTCCATGCTTCCCGGCGCTGATCATGGGTACTATGCACCGCTTCCCTTCACCACAGCTTCCTGCAGTCTTCCATGCTTCCCAGCGCTGACCATGGGTACTGGCACTGCTTCCCTCTTCTATCCTTCGACTTCAATACCTTAGCCTCATTGCTCCTTTTCCTTTATGAGGGTAGCTGAGCCCTCCTATCTTCCGCTGCTGCCTTTAATGCAGTGGGTGAGCTCTCTCTTCTTAGCCGATCAGGTACCGTCGTCTTACTTGAATTCTCTGTCTTCTACGTCATGGTTTTCGGCTCTGATCTATAGCTAGAAACCTGCTACAATGTCATAGCTCTGCCTCTTGTAT
Source organism: Pseudotsuga menziesii (assembly GCA_001517045.1). Taxonomy (NCBI): domain Eukaryota; kingdom Viridiplantae; phylum Streptophyta; class Pinopsida; order Pinales; family Pinaceae; genus Pseudotsuga; species Pseudotsuga menziesii. The sequence goes on from LPNX010043483.1 coordinate 604,465, forward strand.
CTCCGCCAAAACTATCTATCCGTCAAAATAGCAGCTTCTTCTGTAGCTGCGGGACACTTACTTGTGGCTCGTCCCTGAGCCACTACCAGCGGGCTTCTCCTACTGTAGCTTCTCCTTGGCTTCCTGCGAAGTCCATTGCAACTTGTCGCGAAGTCCTGCGACTTCCTTCTGCATCACTTCGACACGCTCTCGTGCCGAGTCAAGCAAAGCTTGACTAATACTGGCGTCTTCTGTTGCGTCAGTTTCCTCTCTGGCGGTAGTGAACTCCCTCACTTTCTGCTCAACCGTATCGACTAACTCAGTGATTTTCTCCTGGTAGGGTTGAAGCAGGTCATTGATGTGTATCTCCTTTGTTCTTAATCACTGCGCTTCCTGCTGCAAGCGGTTCATCTCCTTTGTCTTCCTCATCTTCTGAAGAGCTGCTAAGCTCTTAATTTCTTCTTTCATTGCCGCCGTGGTATTTTCTATCTGCTGAATATTTTGCTGGATTTCTACTTTCTCAGGCGGCTGATCCAAGTTTGACCATGTGTCCATCACATAATTTAGTACTGACAGTGCATCGTCGATGCGAGACTGCATATGTGCAGAAGCGAGTCGAAAGGCCTCTACTCTTGCTTGCTTGTCTACTTGGGAAGTGTCTCGTGCACGAGCCTCAATCTCATCGATCTGCGCTTTGTGGTCTTCCTCCATCTTGGCCATTGCTTCTTTCATCCTCGCTACTGTTTCCTCCAGAGCCTTTGCTCTGTCTGCAACTCTTCTTACCTTCTGTGGAAGAGGCAAGGTGAACTCAATCTGGCATTGGGGTAACTCCAATGTGATGCTTTGTAGAACTTGAGAAAGATCCTGTTCTCATTATTCATATGTTCGTAATTCATCTGCCTTTTTCTGAAAGCTGGTGGTGAGTGCTGCATTCTTTTGTATCAGCTAAGTATTTTCTTCATAAGTCGCAAGCTATCTACCTCTTAGCTCTGCGCTTAGCCGCTGCTGGATCATCTGCAACTGATCAATGTGAAAATCTGTGAGGTTAACCTCAACAGGTTGCCTAAACTGTACTGGTGGATCCATCATCGATGTAGGGAATCTGATGCTCCCTGGTGGAATCAAAACTGTGTTGAGATGACCCTTCACTAGGATCTCCTCACGGGAGATCGACTGTTTCGAACTTTCTCCTGCTGGTGCCTTGCTCAACTGAGTGTGGATTATGGCAGTTTTCTCAGTCAATGTTTTCAACTCGCCTAGCTACTGGTCTATGGCCCCCTGCAGCTTGCCCTACGATGCCTGCATCGCCTGAAAGGTGTCACTCATTCTGTCCCTTATTCTTACTACAATTTGGTCATAGTCATCAACTGTCAATTTAATCTCCCCACTTGGCTTTGTAACCTTTTGTTTTTTCTTTATGGGCTCCTCCTCTGATGTATCCTCTGCATCCTGTGTCTGGGTTTCTACTCTGTCTTTGCCCTTGTCTACTGGGTCTGTCTATGCAGTATCTGATTGTAAATGTGTGGTATCCTCGTACTCTCTTGCTTCCATTGGTCATCAAAGTCTTTGATGATACCTTCGATATCCTGCGCTGTCATCCTGAACCAGCCAGGAGCCCAATCATCCCTTTTAGTCCTCTTTGGTCTTAGGTGGATTCTATGGTGGTCCACCATAAAATTAAGCCGAGCATCATATGTGTCTACAACCTCCTTGCTGATCTGTGGTACTTCTAGGACAACTTTCTTCAGTAGCATATAGTACTCATAGAATACTATCGCATTGAGCTTTTTCTTTTCTGGGTGGCTAGTCTCCCACAGGTTTGTATAGCGCACCCCTCTGGGCTCACCACTTGCTAGCTGCCTAAATTGGGTATGGGGTGGCTCCTTCCACCCCACAAATGCATAGAGTATAATCAACCATGAAAAATGAAAATGGTGGGTAACCTCATCTTGTGCCACCAAGCAATCTTCCTGAAACATATTTAACAAAAATAAAGACCAATTGAATTGCTCCCCCTCTGCAACCTGTATAACAAGTTTAATTACAGACCCTGTAACTTCCTTGGGCTGAACCTTAGTTAACAGTCTGCCTGCAAGCATACTAGCTGTAAAGCTGAGTGTTTTGTCTGATATGCTTGCAATATCGTAAGCTCGACCTCTTCTCTGTAGTTGGTACTTGGAAACTAGGGTGGGTGATAGCTTGGGTTCCTTGGTCTTTCCTGTTGTATCTATCGTCGGGTGTTGACCAGTCTTGGACAGCCCGGTGATGCGATGTATGAGGTCGATGTTCAGGTCGAACTTGTTACCAAGCCAAAGGTAACCTCCATGTAAACAAGAAAGTAGGATTCGCACCATGGCATTAAGCTCTGCACTGCGTCCGAAATGTGGTAGTCTCAACAGATTGAGCAGGCCTGAGCGCTCAAGGATCTGAACATGGTCCATGGGAATATATTCGTCTGCAGCCATCCTTGGTTTCTTCTGAATTGTAAGGTACTAATCCGGCCGGAACTGGGGATATGTCTTAGCGTCGGCCAGGTTATAATCTATGAATTTAGCAACAGCTGCATATCCTAATAGGTCTCCATCTTCCTTTACTCGAGAATCAATCTGTGGTATGGGAATAGGAAACTTACCACTCTTGGGAATTTTTACTTTTGGTGCGTCTTCAGCTCGTGGCATAATGTAGTCTGCTGCAGTATGAACTTCTTCCTCCAACTCTGAATTAGATTCTTCTGCTATCTGAGAATGGCTCCTCATCTGTGGTGGCTGTCTGGCTTGTGATGAACTTGTCTGGGCACCCTTAGGTGGTGTCATGATAATACCTCTAAGGCTATCATGCTCAAACCTTCTCAAAATGTCTTCTAAATGTTCCTCCTCGAGCAGAACCCACTCGGCGTAAAACGTTGGACGTGCAATGGCTTCAAACTCTGGGAATCACAGCACTCTGTAACGGGGTGAACTCTGCACAGGAAACTCTTAACAGCTTACTCTATAGCTCTCGGGTTTTTGCAAGTGTAACCCTCTCGAATGAACAATTTCTGCTTTTATGTCGAAGGCAACAATCTCAGACACAACGGTCATCTAGAATGAACCCGTCAGTCGTAATGATTACATGGAGGAGACCACACCCATCATCCGATCTTCAATAAATGCTGAAATCCGATCACATTTACCTCGAAGCATGTGTGTACAGGCGCCGGTCTCGTTGAAGATTTTCCAAATCTAGAAACTTAATTATGCTGCTGCCAAATCTACGGTAAGGTATACCGGTCATCTCTTCATTAACTGCCTATCAGAAGGTGACTTGACTGGCCCTCTGTCGGTTGCAAAAATGGATACGTGGCACGGGGAAACATCGCATTGCTGTGATGAAACACCGCATCACCTACGCAAACAAACAAGCGTGTTTTTTTTTTTTTTTTTTTTTAAGAGAGAAATGCAAACCACTTATGACTTGCACAAAATGAACTGACCTTATGCGATTCCTCATACTTATAATCCCTGCCGGTGTAGACTAGTTCCCGGTGCGATGCCTCCTTTCAACTACAATGGACATCTGCACCACCATAAGCTGGCTAAGCTAGGGCTGAGAGGTGGGGTGGCCATCGCTATAGAGCTTAAGCCTACTGCCATTAATCAATGTGGGAAGAAGCTCCCCATTCAGCTGGCTGAGCTGAATGACACCTTCCTCTGTAACTTGCTGTATCTGATATGGCCCCAGCCAATGCGTCTTGAACTTCCCTGGAAACTTAATGAATTTACTGTCATAGAGGAGTACTAGGTCTCTGATTTGGAAAGTCTTACTCTTAATGTGTCTGTCATGCCAGGATTTTTCTCATGCCTTCTGCACTTTCTGATGGAATCTGGCGATGAATCTGTCTTCCTCTAAGGCAAGCAGCTGTGTTAGCCTTTCCTCCACTGTGTTTGTATCAATCAGCCCGGTAATCTGAGCGATTCTTAAACTGGGAAGAATATACTCCATAGGCATAACAGCCTCCTGTCGATACACCAAGCTGAAAGGTGTGTGTCCTGTAAGTTTCTTGCATGTGGTCCTATACGCCCATAATACAGCGTTAACTCTGAGGTCCCAATCATTCCTTTGGCTGTTGCAGATCTTAGTAAGAGCGTTTTCTAAAATCTTATTAAAGGCCTCCACCGTACCGTTAGCCTGTGGGTGGTAGGGAGTGCTCTTATGGTGCTGAATCTGGAATTCTTCTGTCAAGGCCTCAATGGTGCGGTTCAAGAAATGTGTGCCTTGGTCGCTCATCAAAATTACGGGTCAGCCAAATCTACTGATGATGTTCTCAAAAAGGAACTGTACGGCTGTAGCAGCATCACAATTTCTTACTGCTTTGGCCTCTGCCCATCTGGTGAGGTACTCTGTTCCAGTGATAATATATCTCACGCCAGTGCACTTTCCTGGTGGGTTGATAGGACCCACAAAGTCTATAGCCCACTTGTCAAATGCGCACAGCGTAACCTGCAGTGGCAGTGGCATTTCATCACGTCGCAAGGGTTTTCCTACCCTCTGGCAGATATCATAGCATCTACAAAATTCCTTGGTGTCCTTATGCAACATAGGCCACCATAATCCTGCATCTAGGATTTTTTGCGCAGTCGGCTTTCCTGCGAAATGACCTCCTGCGGTTCCTGAATGTGCCTCTCTGATAATAGCGTCTTTTTCATGCGGCATCACACATCTGCGCAACACTTCATCTGGTCCTAACTTGTATAGGTGTCCTGTGATCAGGGTGAAATCTGCTGCTTTAACAACCAATTGCTTCTTTTGCTGCTTAGTGAAGTCATCAGGTGCTAATCCTGTAGTGAGAAAGTGAATAATATCAGCATAGTAGTCGTCTGCAATCTGGATAGAAAACAACTGCGCATCTGGCAAATTGTCCTCTAGGTTACTTGGCTCTTCTCCTGAGTCTATCTGTGACAGATGATCAGGTCTGGCATTCAATCTTCCTGGTTTAACAATGATTTCAAAATCATACTCCTGAAAGAGGAGTAACCATCTACAGATTCTCCCCCCTAACACTGGCTTATTGACCAGATACTTCAATGCAGAATGGTCAGTAAACATCTTGAACGAGGCACCCAATAGGTAGTGCCTGAACTTCTGCAGCACATACACCATAGCTAAGCCTTCTCTTTCTATCGTGGTGTAGTTCTTTTCTGCTGTTGATAGCTTTCTACTGGAGTATGCGATAGGATGATCAATATCCCCTTCTCCTGGTTGCGTTAAGACAACCCCGAGGGCGATGCCAGATGCATCCACATGTACATGAAATGGCTTAGTCCATTCTGGAAATACTAGGATGGGCACTGTAACCATTTTTTCTTTAAGTGTGTCTAGACTCTGCTGACATTCCTCATTCCATAGGAATTTTACATCTTTCTTTAGCAATTTCTCCATTGGTGCTGTAATCTTTGCGTAGCCCTTGATGAAATTTCTGTAATACCCGGTATGACCAAGTACTGTCCTCAGTTGCTTGACTGAGTTGGGTGCTGGAATATTTACAATGATGGCAATCTTTGCAAGATCTACCATCAAGCCTTGTCTGCACACAATGTGACCCAACAAAATACCAAATGGTGCACAAAATATACATTTCTTCAAGTTTAGAGAAATCTGGTACTGCCTACATTTCTCTAACATCAGTCTTAGATCTCCTATGTTCTTGTCAATTAGCCCAAATACAGTCCAATCATCAAAATATACTTCTAGGAACTTATGGATGTATTCTTTAAATACAACAACTACTACTCTAGAAAATATAGCCGGTGCATTCTTAAGACCAAAGGGCATTACCGTATACTGGAACGAGTCCCATTCTGTTGCAAAGGTGGTCTTGGATCGATCTTCTGGATGTATTCTGATATGATGGTAGCCTGAAAAAGCCATCAGTGAAGGAGTAGACCTCCTGTCCTCCCATGTTGTCTAATACCTCATCAGTGAACGGTGTCAAAAATGGTTCATGGAACGATGCATCATTGACCGTGCGCAGATCGACACAGATCCTGATGTCTCCTTTGGTTTTCTTCTCTTGTATGACCATGGGGCTGACCCATTTTCTTTCTTCTACTGGATCAATGATTCCTGCTGCTAGCATCTTATCGATCTCATCCTTTACTTTTTCTTTGTAGCGCGGATTTAATCTATATGGACGTTGTTTCACTGGTCTAGCATCCTCCTTCAATGGTATCCTCACGAATCCCAGGTCTCCAACTATTCCCTTCATCTCTGTAAACTTGGTGGGAAATAGGTCCTGATAGTCATGTAACAAGTCTACAATCTGTCCGACTGTTTCATCGTTCCAATAGTCTCCAATAGAGGCAAACTTAGGTTTTGTGTCTGTGCCAATATTGATTTTTTTTATCTTGATGGGATCTGTAATTGCTGGAGTTTCTAACTGTGGTCCCTCAACATCGCGAGTGCCTTTCGACTCTGGGTTGTTGGTGTCGCGAGGATCCTCATCCTTTGCCTCTGGTTCAGATGCAAAATTATAACACTCTAACGCCTCTTTTAGCTAGATAGCCCACTCAGGTTGAGCTGACACTGATATGGTACAATCCTCAAATATCCTACTCTTTATTAATTGTAGGGCTTGATCAACACTTGGATACTCAGATTCAAAAGTGAAGGTGAGTAGGAAGCTATCTACCATAAGTGGCCATGTTGTTGTTCCTTTGCGTAGTTCAGTCTCTGTATACCAGTTCCTTGGAACTGTATCCAAAGTATGAATGAATCGGTGAACCCATTCATCCTCGGAAATGTCCAACCAATTCTGTTCACATGTCTGAATGTGTGATCTGGGGTCACTCTCTCCTGTGTATTTCTGCTGGACATACTCTCCGTCAACATAAAATATGATCGCCATGAATCTCTTAATATCATCCCATGATGCGATGTTCTCTTTATGTGCATACCACCATCTTGCAGGTGTGGCTCGTACTGCAAGGTCCATAGCTGCGGTCCTCTGCTCGTGAGGGATTTGTTGTTCAAACTGATCGAGAAAGTCTTGGATATCTGTTAGACCATGAAAGGATGGAATCTCATTGATCTCTGCGCCAATCCATCGCAATGACTTAGTCAAGTATGCACATCTGCGCGCTGAGACTTCATGAAGTATGTTCTGCCAGTTCTCTAGACCAACATCTGAATCTGATGCGCATGAGCTGTCGCATTGCCAACTAATATTCCCTTCTACGGTTGGATTGATGTAGTTGCTCTGGTTCGTGGTCATCTGATAGAGACTCTCCATGTTACGTGCCTCCTCCTATGCTCGGATAGGTTCAATATATCTAGGACCCTGAAAAGGATCCAACGGTGCGATGACCCAGATCTGCGCGTCCTCAAAGGTCATTTGTCTTCTCTTTAGGTCGATAACAGCCATGTTACCGATCGCCCAATCAATTCCTAGCAATGCTGGATAGGGTCTACTATCGCCAATGATTTCTATAACTTCAAAGTCTGCAAAGCTGCGAACTCCGTCAATGTCAACTAGCACCTGCGGTAACCGACCCAGAGGTGATACACGCTGCTGATTAGATAATCTTAGATGGATAGGTGATATGATTAACTTAGGGCTACCCATCTGTTCCCATGTCTGCTTAGTCAGAACATTCACTTCTGATCCTAGATCTAGGATCACCTCATCCATTTCAAATTCTCCAACCTGCGCTGTGAGTCGCATCTCTCTTCCTATTCTTGTATGTCCTGTAATATTATGAACAACACGTTGTGTACTGCTCATGGAAGAGGATGGCTGAGATTGATCTATAATGCGCTGAAGTTCTGTGATAGCTTGCTCATTTGTTACAAGTTTTAGACAACTCCGCAGGAAGGAATGTACACTTCCTGTCATCTTGTCCTCATCGCATCTTCCCGATGTGGTAGCCTGTGATGTCTGTACAAGGCTATCGCCACAAGGTGCTTGTTGCGGTACACCCCTAGACGGTAGCACCTGCGATCCTGAGTGTGTAGGGTCATAAAAGAAAGCCTTAGCTTCCTGAAATGTCTGTTTGTTCTTCTACAGGTCGAGTGGTGTTGCTTTATTAGGAGCTCTACGCACCCACTCCTGACCTATGGTCTTTTTCGTCTCCTGCGATGTCCCACTGGTAGAAACACCACTGCGAGTCACAATATTGAATCTTGGTTCTGGCTCTTCCTGCTCAACAACAATAAGCTAGATGTTCTGGTGTGCTACTGGCTTAGGTTCTCTGATATTAGCTATCAAGGTAGGACACTCCTCTATAGTATGATCATAAGATTTGCAGTAGTTACAAGTGGTAGTGGGGCTCTGACAGTCCCTAGAATAGTGTCCTACAACTCCGCAGTTGTAACAAGTAACTGGTCCGTGACCATGGCCAAAACCTTCTCCTCTGCCGAAGCTTTCTCCTCATGCAAAGCCTCCTCCACGACCTCATCCTCTGAATCCTCCTCCACGGCCACCATAAGCTGGATCATGCTGTGGTCCTACTGCTGGACCCTGTGTCTCTGACTGGACTCTGTACAAGTCTTGCTTTTCTCCAACCATGAGATCATAGGCTCTGCAATCATGTTCATCATGGCCTACAGACTTGCAGAAGACGCAGTATAAGTTCTTAGGTGTCTGCACGTACTTCTGAAGTAGAGGGCACTGGTGAGGTAGATGTCCTCGTGTTTTGCATATTTCACACCACATCCCGTGGGTCTGTGGTAAGGGGTTTGGATCCCCTGTCGCTATATATTCTACAAAGACCAGACAATTGTCTTTACTATGGCCTTGTGCTTTAGATTTTACGTACCATATGTCTTGCACAACCTCTTTCCCTTTCTTAAGTTCATGCAACTGTAATGTGAGATTAGCCAACTGGTTTTGTAAAGTTGCCATGCCTGTACTGCTCTCAGCTAGAGGTGAAGCCTCTAGTTTCATCGCCATATCCAATGCATCATCCTGTGTCTGGAGTTTCTGCTGCATTAATGGCAGTCTAATGTGAGGGAGCAACGCTGCAATAAACCATTCCTTATGTTGCTTCGGTGCGAACTTGAAACTGACTTGGTCGATAACTGCTTGATGTCTTTGAGTTCTGTAATACACTGTGACTTAGACTTAGGTTTCTTAAACTCTTTAATCATGGCGGTCTTGACCTGGAAAAGTGTCCTAGGTACTTTGGTGTACTTTATATACCATGTTAAGGATCGATCTCTTAGTGTGGTGACCAACTGTACAAGTTTAAGGTTATCGTCATTGATTGCTTTAATGGTCCACATGGCTTCACATAAAAACCAATGCTGCTCTGGGTCTTCTGCCCCTGTTCCCTTAAATATAGGTAGCTTCATATCATCCCCCATTCTATTTCTACGTGGTGGATGTTGATTTACTGTGTTACTACCACTCGGCGGTGTAGGTGGAGGTGATGTAGAGGTGGTAGGTACTGTCTGTGAGCTACTGGATGGAGTTCCTATGGGATTGTTTTGAGTCTCGGTCTGTTTCTATGGGGTGTAAGGGTGGTAAGGGATACCCCCCTCTGTTCCTTTTGTGGTAATATGACTCTGCTGTCTAGTACTATCTGAACTATCTTCAAATATTGGAGATCTGAAATCTACTTTATACTTCTTTCCACTACGTGTTCGTCCAATGTCATCAAAATCACTTTCAAACTCTTGTGACATTACTATTTCTACTTATTCATCTGAAACTAGATCCATTGTTCCTTTTTCATGTAATATCATCTTGATGGACAAGTTTAAAGATCTTAGGTACTTACCACGATATCCTTTGAAGAAGTAACGCTCAGCCTCGCTGAAGCTTTTCCTTTGGTCAACTGCAAACTCTGTGACGAAGCCTTCTAGCACACTCACAAGCCAGAAGTCTATTGCCCTCGTGATAGGATTATCAAGGTTCTTCACGGTCTGAATCAGCTCCGGTGTCCATACAATGTATCTTTTCTTTATGAATATGCTTGTATCAGTTAACTTTGATAACCAGTCATAAATCTCATTTCCAAAGGCCGCAAAAAATATCGCATGGATGTCTGTAATGATATGTTTTTGTAACCAGGCCTCTGTGTTCAGTTTAGGAATCCTGTTCTCTCGTTCAGCAAACTCTTTCTGGTTAGACCAAACCCACTCATTGAGTTTGTCTCTAGTAGGGCACCACCAGAACATCAGTGCTCTGTTTGTTCAAAACCGGCAACGGAACCATTTGTTGGCTATCATGGGCAGACCCAGGTTTACTGTGTTTAACCAACAACACCCCTAGCTCATTGGCCCTTTCGGCGATAGACCGCAAAGCGGCCTGAAGTCTCACTCGAAGTGATTCTAATGGGTTGGGCAAGGACTCAACCATCTTGGACCAGGTTCTGTGGCATCCTACTTGCGACTCGCAGCTCTGCTAGCCGTGAGGCCTCTTTCTCTGCGCTTCGCGCAATCTCCTCGTCTCGTACCTCTCCTGACCGCGAGATCTCTCTCTTCATGTTGCGCGGTCCCTTTCCACATCGCGCAACTTCCACTGACTTGCGATGACCCCATCCTTATCGCCTCGCCGCGCACCAGGCAACACGTAACTTCCTCTCCAACACTAAGTCCTTAACCTATGGTATCGCGCACCGCAACTCCTCTGCTGGTGCGGTATCGCCTCCTTGCAATATCCTACCCCCGCGGCTCAATGCACTTAGCGTTGTTCGTGTCGACTTGCAAGCCTCAACATACCAGACTGTTTAACACTGCGACTAGTGACTATTTCAAGCAAAGCATAAATGAACCCGCATATAACATGCCAAAGACTTCAACTTATGTTCAATTTTCTTATATTGCTGTGAACAAAACTACGCATACATACATTCAACTGTAATTAAGGCCCATATAATAACTAACAGATGCAACAAATAAATATGACATATGAATCAATCGCACAACACACGATTTTAACGTGGTTCACCTCCAGGATGGAAGTTACGTCCACAGAACTGTGTTTCTATTATAGCTCAAGGGAAGGTAAACATAGTTCTGCTGCACCGCATATGCAGTGTGAGATATTCTCTCTTAGATCTCTTTTCTATCTCTATATTGTCTCTCTTACAATATACTCTTCCCTCTCTGTCGATCCATGCGGATCGTTACATGCATGCTCTATGATCCAGCTACTGGTTACAATAAGATACTATAGCTAATGACAGAACCAGAGCTCAACTTTATTACAATAAAAGGTAACTGTGAGCTAACAGACTCAATGGATAACTAGCTAGCTGGATGGATTAAAATGCTCAAAATGCCAACCTTTTACAATACAAAATACATCCCTTTATAGGCGGCCCGAAGGTCTTGCCATTACAACACTGTGGGCCTGTCCCAACAGTAACCCAAACCCTAACTAGTGACAGTCGGCGTATCTGTACTTTGAGGTAGCCGCTATCTGTCACACCATAGCTCTCTACAGTATTCCATGCATCCTGGCACTGATCATGGGTACTATGCACCGCTTCCCTTCACCATAGCTTCCTGTAGTCTTCCATGCTTCCCAGCGCTGACCATGGGTACTGGCGCTGCTTCCCTCTTCTGTCCTTCAACTTCAATACCTCGGCCTCGTTGATCCTTTTCCTTTATGAGGGTAGCTGAGCCCTCTCATCTTCCGCTGCTGCCTTTAATGCAGTGGGTGAGCTCTCTCTTCTCCACCGCTCAGGTACCGTCGTCTTCCTTGACTTCTCTGTCTTCTACGTCATGGTTTCTGGCTCTGATCTGTAGCTAGAAACCTGCTACAGTGTCGTAGCTCTGCCTCTTGTATCTCCGCCAAATCTGTCTATCCATCAAAATAGAAGCTTCTTCTGTAGCTGCAGGACGCTACTCCAACAATAATGATAAATTTGGTCAACATGCATCCAAAAATGATCTCGAGGACATAATATTAGTTTTAGAGGAGGAAAGAAAATAATCCTCCTTGAAATCCCAATTAGATGAAGTAATAGCAATAATTTCCTCTATGGAATTGAAGTTTAATTAGGAAGAATGAAGGAAACCATCTTAGTGCTTACACAAACTATGGTCCCAATTTTAGGCATGGACCAATTAAATGGTAAAATTGATGAATTTTTCAAAGAGGATGAAGTAGAAGGCCAAAATCTAGAAGAATGCCATGAAAACTAGTGGAACAAAGGGTCAACTTTACTTCCATCCAAAAATATCTATTATGACATCTTAAGAGAGAAGTGTGAAAAATATCAAGAGGAAAAAAATTGAAATTAAAACTTAGGAGTATTAAGGCTTTTATTTGGAAACTCATTATGATATATTTGTCTCATCTTATGGAGAATCTAGAATTCTACTTAGAGTTTGAAAAACTGCATTAAAGGATGAGCCATTTTTTTGATAAACACAAAGAATAGGTAATGAGTAGGGATCATATATATGAAGAAGTAAATAAGGTCCATAACATTCTATCCAATCAGACCCTGTAGTATCTAGGATTTTATGGCAAGTCCTTAGTTTCCATTGATGCAAACACTTATGTAGTCAACCTAAGGAATGAGAGTAATGATGAATATAGGGTTGGGGATTCCAAATCCAAAATCACCACATTCATGAATGAGATATACAATGTGGATATTTATGTCCCCCTGCGATGGAAACCTAGTCCAACACATCTCACATAAGTACCAAGATATAGCAAGGTCCGTCATCAGATAATGATCCATTGTGGCATATCAAGTTCCCCTCCATCAACATCAAATTTTTTGGATTATCTATAACCATCCATTTTATGGTTTATTTTGACCTACAGGATTACTCAATTTTTCCTTCAGATTTCATTGAGAAGATAGAGTTAGATAAGGTTTCCAATAATCTTAAGTGTGGATAGAAATTAAATGATAGTGGCATTCAACAACTCAATACACTTTATCAACATGAAACTCAAAAACCAAAACCAATCATTCATAACTAATGAAAAAATCAACCACATTCCCAAAATGGAGATTCTTACAAAAGGGGAAAAATATGAAAGTAAAAGAATAAACCCATTTATTTATTCTCACACAAGTGACATAAATTTCCATCTCTAATAGCACGTGGGACACTAATCCATTTATTGTTTAAAATTCAAACTGTAATTAATGGGTGAGTTGGATAACAGATCTCAAGAGGTTATAAAAGAAAATCTCCAACAATGAAGAAGCATATTGAGAGTTATTGTATCATTAGGATGCAAGAATTTATATGAACTCAGTAAATTGGGATTTAAAACATTGTTTATGTTCTTTTTTCTCCTCTCATTCTTGTATTTTTATTTAAGCACCACTAGAAGCTTTAAATGTATGTGAAGAGAAGCAATATACCTAGAACTAAGTCTTTATAGTCCCCACCTAGTGTTCTTGTATTGTAATGAAACTTTGAGTTTTATTTTGAACTTAATCCCAAGGCATGGCTTCCATTGATATAGTAATATAACTCAAGCAAAGTTATACCATTTTCTTTGTACTTTCTTGTTTCTATGCTATTGAATGAATGAACGGATTTATACTTAGACTTACCCATTTGGTTTTCCATCTCATGAATATGTGTTGTATGAATGTATGGTTAGTCCCATTTTGACACCCATAATTCATGACCCTTTTTGTTTCTTCTGAAGGATGAAAGCATAATTAAGGCACCATATGATGTCTGCTTTAAATATTTTAACATGAAATTTTTAATAGTTTAATTTTTTGGCCACATTTGAAATATTATAGCATTATAGCTACAAGAGAAATTAATTCCATGAACAACCCATTTATGTTTTAAATCTAGTTTGATATTCATTGATGGAAATATGTGTTACTTAGTTGATAGAGAGGAATTTTACTTGGGAAAATAATGACGGTACTGTTACCGTTCAAACTAGAAATCTAGGGTTTGTATCACAATGCGATGTAATAAGCTAGTGAATGGTAAGCATGGGAGAGATCTAAACCCAATGTCACCTCAGCTTAGTCTATCAACTATTTCGGGTAACTCCTAAACCCATGGAAGATCCCTATTAAGATACCTATAATCACCAACAAATAGATACCTTTATACAACCTTTATGGCATATATTAGTGCTTTTATACAACCTTTATGACATATATTAGTGCCTTTAATATCCCTAATTTTGACTTAGAATGTATTTAACCAAAATTATATCAATGATGTAAATATGTTAGTATGGATTCCTAATGTGGAGCTCAAGGCCAAGTCTCGACTAGATAATGGCTAGGCATGTATGATGTATATGTTTTTATTTGGACCGTCTGGTTTGATTGCCATTATGACCCATAATATATGTAAATATTATGTGCATATATAATAAAATGCTCCAAGATGGCTATGTAAAGAGCACCAGAGGGGCTATGATTCCACCAAATGGGAAGGGGAAAGGGGGCCTATGGAAGACTATGTACTTTGCTGCTAAGTGTCAACCTTAAAACTCATCCAAATTTTTATATGTGATTTAAGAATATCCAATTACCTTGTTTTGACTATCGAACCCAATTATTGAATACATGTGCATGGTTGGCGGGAAAATTCACCTCATGCAAGTATTGAAGCATGAGGATGAGTGCACTTTTTGTCAGTTCTTTCATATTTAAGAAGTTAGTCTGTAGCTTCCAGGATTCCTTTATTCTAGGTCAGAAGCTATGTTAGCTATATTTTCACCATTATCTCATATCCCTTGGATTCAACACTTACTCTCTTATTCTCTCACGAAGGTCTATACTACACAGAGCTCTCCATTGTTGTTCACGACCATTACTAGACTGTGTGTAGCATAGAAATTCGATTTTAGAGCCAGAGTTACATATTCAAAAGGAAAAATATATTTCTATAGGTGAGTAGAGAGGTTGGGAAATATAGGAACCCTTACCCATTGATCTTTTCTACTCATATATGCTTGAGAATCCATGAGTTAAGGATACATGAGTTTCTCCAACAACATAGATCAATCTTCTCTCCTTCTATGCACACAATGGAAGAATATGAAAAGATGGATTATCCAAGAGAACCATGGATTGATGAAGGGGATTCCTGAACTAAAAAAGGTGTTGTGTGGGGAAAGTATTATTGGATCGAAGGCTGTGATGGATAAGTGAGATCCTTGCAGATATCTGTAGGAGTTTTTGTCTAAGTAGAGAGATCAGATTGGGTTTTGGTCTTAAAGAGAGAATATCATAGGCGTTTCCTTCACCCTAGTAGCCTCATATCCCAACTGGGGGGTGGTCTCTAAGCAGAAAGAGTATATACTAGAAAGAGTTCCTATGGTTAGGTGTAAAATTGATCTAAGATAGAGAGTTGCTTGGATATGTGTTGGATAAATATAAGTATTCTTTTCTATTTCAATGTGCAATGTTTTATTTGATGTCTTTGATGATTAAGTTCGTATATGCCGACTAGATGTGTGCGGTTAGAGTTTATTTCTAACTACAGATGTTATTTATGCATATGCACATGTTTTTTAAATGTTATGAAATCGTAATTTGGCTATGGGGAGAAATTTAGAAGCCTATGGTTTATTAATGTCCCCTCCTATTGGTTGGATTGGGTGAATGGGACATTACAGAGTGGAATCAAATATTTTGGTTGCAGTGCCAAAGATGTATGGGTAGAGATCCAAAATTACATATATAAATTAAAAATGGTTATGTAGAGATCAGATTTTGTTAAGTAACAGATAAGGGCCCATAATTAATTTTGAATTAAGTTAGAAATAATCCCCCTTATAGCCGAATTGAAATTTTTTGTAATTATGTTTTTTTTTGGTAATTTTATGGTAGGACCATAACTTACTTCAAAAAGCACAACCATGACTGCACAAATTACCGAAAACTAGCGACCTATTCCAAAAAGTACAGAATAGGTTTTCATTTATCATTTTGTGCTTCCCCAAGGGAGATAGTGGCTAAACGTGGATACTTACATTGACATGGTCAAAATTAACAACAAATATAAATTCCAAAGCCCTAACCTCTACATTAAATAATAATTGGAATGGAGAGTATACACATTGGATCAATATCCTTTTTTTGACTACTCTTGTTCCTATAAAAGAATCCCTTATGGTCACCATTTGATAGATCCACTCTCATATATCCAAAAGCATCAACATGATGCTGAATTTTAATTAGGAAAGAGAAAATTTCCACATCCTTCTTTCAACTTTCACCCTAAGGAATTCTCACCTGACACTTGGTTGGATATTGAGACTACAAGGATATGAATAAAACTTCCCTTGGATCAACTAAGGGGGTCCAATACTCTTGATAGACAATACCAAGGTGTGTTTTGTATCATTTGAATTATTTTTGTGATAATAATAATCACATTCTTTCATATGTAACACTTCCTTTGTGTTTATCTTTATTTTAGTTTAGATATATTTCCTTTTCCATTTCAGATATGCTACCAAGCATTGCACAACCCTTTGGTAGGTTCTTTTGTACCTATGTGTGGGAAATCATACACTATTGTTTTTGCAACCATACCAGGTATGGATCCATTTTATATCCTTGGTTGTGTTTAGACCATAATTTACAACCTATTTATTAGGTGTTTTGGGAAGTGTTTTGCTGTGCTTGTTTGTTGTCCCCTAGTCTTTGGAAAGCATCCTAGGTGAAAACCATTAACCTTTTTCCACAAACGAAAGTGTGTTGCTTCTTCTTTTTTTAACTACTTTGGGTATTGGTCACAATCAAGGTCATAAATTTTCCCTAAAAAGGTGTGACTCAATTCAAAAACACAAATTTTTGTGAATTTCGGTTGGTTCTAGTTTCACATTTTTCTTGTTTTGTTCGATTTTTTTTTTGTGTTCTTTTTTAGTTTCACTTTTGTTATTCATGGATTATTTACTTGTTGTATTAGTTGATTTGTTTCTCATTGTAGATGATTTAGGTGGAGAAAGGATTGAGAAATGTTAGTATTCACTGCCTTTAGAGTTCTATTTTATATTTACTTTTCAACTATCAATTTGTGGTTTCAACAAGTTTATTACAGAATCAAGCGATAGTTGAATTATTGGATTTGTTTAAAATATATTCCATTGTCGGTTAGGATCCTATTTTATCTTCTTTACAAGTCAATATTTAGTGAGCTATGTTGTAATCTCAAATATCACATAAGTTTACCAATAATACATACTAAAATATACATACATAATAGAGACAAGAGATAAGAACAAGTAGGTGAATTAACAGATTATATTACATGAATGGGTCCATACAACACAGAGAACTAAACCGAGTTCTCATCTTGCTCAACAGCCTAATATATATGAGTACAAAACAGTTACAAAATAACTACATGAAGGTTCGGTGAACCGACATGACCTTAGGTGGCTGACCTATTCTCTAGTTTAGTCGGTCGATCGACTTAGTCGGTTGTCGTTCAAGTTGACTTACCGACTTGCTCCTCCAGCATCTCCCCCACGAACAAAACGTTTCTTCATCCTGAAGAAATAGGGAGGTACAAAATTATTCCTGTCTATTCTCAGTAGTCATTATGATGTGCCTGGTCTTCATGGGCTGTGAAGTCTGATGGTCGGTCTTTTCTGTACACAGAGTTCGACAGTTGCTGGGGCTATCACTGCTAGGTGATGTTGGAAATTTGTCCAACTTTGCAATATCTTCTGGATGTCGATGTTGAGTGTAGTCAGACTTGATAAGATCAACCTATTCTCTGAAATGGAGACTTCAGCTATTCTCTCCATGCCAAGACCCATAAACTGGTCCTTCTCCTCCACAGTCTCGACAAGTCATTTCATCTGTGGGAAAATAATGTCGACTTTTTCCAAGTTGGGGATAGCTTGTTGCACCCACTGATGTGCTTCCCTCTCAAGTTTCTGAAGCTTGGTTGTTTCAAGCACTATTTGTTCTTCTATTGTGGTTCTGAGTTCTTCATCAGTGGTTTTCCTATTTTCGAGTGCTTGGATCCCTTGTCGGGTTTGCCGAGTTTGCTGATAGACTTGCCCGTAGTAAGCAGGCCAGTTTCACAATATTTATTCAATGATGACAGACTCCTCCTTGTGATATTGCAGCACTTTATAAGCTTCAGTAAAGGCTGTGTGTTGTGCCATTAGGAGGCAGGAAGTTTCTTCTTTTTTCTCCTCCTTTATTTCTTGAATGTGTGCTTGGAGTGCCGACACCATGCTTTCAAATAGCTGATACGCTCTTTCGAGCAGTTTGTCGATGTTGACCTCTACGGGGCCTGACATTATTGATTGAGCAAGGTTTCTACATTTGTTGAGGAACTCAATTTGTTCTTTGACCTTGTTGTCGAGTTCCTCACGTCTTTGCTGGCTCCTTGTCTTTGCTTTGACTGCTAGGGTTTTCAGGAGTTGTCCTAGCTCTGCATCGGTCAGTGAGGTTGCATCTTTCAATTTGATATGGACCTTTGATGGCTGTCCATGATGCTCCTTATTTTGTTTCTCCTTCCTCTTCTTATGCTTTTCCTTCTCTGTTTGTGTTGGCACATGTGTACCTGCAAAAGTTGAGTTGGGATTTTCGGTTTGTGGGATAGTGGGCGATGGTTTCTCTGTTTGGGGAGGTGGGATGACTGCTGCCTCTGGTTTGTTAGATGCAAGGGGTGCAGAAGTGGATGCAGTTAGTGCTTATGGTTGTGGTGGGGCTTGTTCTGAGTTAGGGGGTGATGGTGGTGGTGGTGATGGAGTTGGTGAATGGTTGGGGGTGATTGGGTTGCTGGAAGTGGGGCCAAGAGGTGGGTTGTCGGGCTGGGGAGGTGATTCTAAGTTGGAGAACATTTGGCTAATTTGGCGATTTATTTCCTCCTCATTTTATTCTCCTCCGGTCGGTGCAGCGGTTAGTAGGTTGGTTTGGGGTACAGTCGGAGTGATAGTCACGGTCTGACATGCGGTCACTTCAGATTCCTTGTCGGGATTTCTCTTGAAATTCGAAGTGATAGTTACAAAGGTTCATGACTGGAATTCATGACCTGGTTGGTATCCACTGACCTTGAAGAGAGGTGATTTTGTGGATAGCTTCTATACCAACGTGAATATCTTAGGCAGTTTCTCAATGAATGCCTGTAAATCCTTGTCCTTGTTGAACTTTTCTTTGATAGCTTCTGACATAGCATTTTTACACAAGTCAAGTGGGCTTATTGAATGCTATTATGGTACTTACTCCTCTGTTACTTTTGTCGGAGATGGAGGTGGAGCTGTAGACACAAGATCTATGACGTTCTCAGGCATCATTGTGTGGGTGGTCTTGGATTTATTTGGTCGACCTGGTAGTGCTCCTGCCTCTACAAATATTTGGAACTGGGTTTCCACCGGCACTTTATTTGCTATGGAATCTTCTATTATGTCGATGGCCATAGCTGCCAGTTCCTCCTCGTCATCTGATGATTCTGCAATGATAATCTCGCGCTTACCTTTTCCTTGTTGTCATTGTTGTGTCTTTAACTTCTTTCTTGGAGCTGCTATCTCTTTCAATAATTTTTTTATAATGCCTTTTGTGATAGCATACTCTGGGTTTTCTAGTTATATCTCTCCCCTTGGCTCTTAGGTC
Source organism: Pseudotsuga menziesii (assembly GCA_001517045.1). Taxonomy (NCBI): domain Eukaryota; kingdom Viridiplantae; phylum Streptophyta; class Pinopsida; order Pinales; family Pinaceae; genus Pseudotsuga; species Pseudotsuga menziesii. The sequence goes on from LPNX010043483.1 coordinate 623,961, forward strand.
GGGATGAGACTTTCTACAGCCAGAGTGATTACCTGCTGCTCTACCTGTGTTTCTTCTATTTGTGGTTCTGCCCTCTGTGCTGTCAGAGGTTTGATGATGATTTGAATTCAGCTAGTGTGCTTGATCGGTGTCTCCTCCGAAACAAATGTACTGATGTAGAGGTTCAACTCATAGTCTTATTCTTTCTCTTGATCGGTTAACGGCTCCTCGATCAAGAATTTGGTATTCTTTGCTGTCGCTGGTACTGGTATTTTTGTTTTAGCTTGTCGATATAGCTCCCGAAAGATCTGGTCGATTGATGGATAATAGTCGAGGGCTTTTGCATTTGAGTTGGTGCCCTGCATGTACCACATTGAAGTATGGTCGAGCTCTAGCTAGATGTGGGACTTTGTCGGATGTTTTGAGGCACCCTCCATCTAGTCGTGCAGGACTTTTAGTTGTTGGAGCCAGTTCTCCAATAACACTTTTTCATCTTCCAGTTCCTTCAAGGTTCCTTTCTGGGAGAATGGTTTGAATCTCCACATGTGGAATCTTGTCGGTTCTTGAAAAATTGGGTTTCCGTCGAGGCAGATATGGTACATGACTATCCATAGTATGAGGGAGGGGAACCTGATGATTTCTCCCGTCTCTTGGCATCTTTAACAGATGGTCTTGACCATGTCAGCGACATATTCAGCCCATCTATATATTTTCCCATTTGTTGCAATGGTGTCAATAGCTTCTAACATGTCTAATTTGAGGTCGTTGCCTCGACCTGCCAGGGTGAGTGTTATGGCTATTATTTTGGCCATAATCTGTGGCGTTCGGGCTGTGATTTGACTAATCATCAACCCCTTCGAGTTTTTTCCCAAAGTCGACCCAGTTAGTTCTTCGACCAGTCCTTCTTTAATAACGACTGGTACTCGGTCTCCTGCGTTTGAGAGACTTGTCAGCTTGGAGATGACTTCCCAGAGATGTCGACCGGTTGGTCGAAGTAGAACCAGCCATTGTGGTACCGACTTATGATAAATTTTACGGCTGTTTCCTTGGTACCACTGAAGCTGGCCATGAGCGGTGCATTGACATAGTTGAATATGGTACTGTATTTTATTTTCTCTGCAGCTTGAGTAGGCTTCTTGTTAACATAAGCCCATTCTTGCATCTTGGTACATAATTTTTGCCATGAGCCTTCATGTGCCTTAGCATTCTTAATGTTCTTTAGCTTTTGGACTAAAGGTGTTTTTGCAGTCTGTAATTCCTTGGATTTGGCTGAGGCTCGAGTCTATTTTGGTGCCATCTTGTCGGTTTGGTGGTCTATTTCACTAAGGTATTTTCGACTTTCAGTCGTCAATATGCTCTGATGCTCTCTCGGAATGAATTGTGGTGAATGATCCTTTGACGGTCCAGTATTTATAGGGGATGTTGTGGATGTTTTTGTCGATGAGTGTATTAATGGCGAATGTGATGTTCCAGCTAGAACACTTGAGTGTGCGTTAATGGTAAATTACTTTTGGCGCTCGAGGTCATGAATGTGCGATGGGACTATCAAGGTCATCGGTTGATGTCGGTTATGAAAATGGTCGGTGGATGAAAATGGTCGATGGTGTTATGTCAATGGGCATGATGTTGGGTGTCGAAATGGTAATTTCCTGTCATAGTTTTCTGTACATACGGTATTATTTTGCTTTTTGGATTTTTTTAGATTTTTATAGCTTTTGGTTTAACCGTTATGGTCATTACAGAATTTTTTTCACTATGTTTATTTCTAGTTTCTGTAGCGTTTTAGTCGAGCTCCATTAACGAGTTTCTGAAATACTATGCCTTGTAACGTCCTTAGTCGGACTGATCTGTTGGTATGTATCTCTTTGACAACATAGGGTCCCATCCATTATGTATGGAGATTTTTAGGTTTACCTTTTACTCGACTATTGTATAGTAAAGCAAGATCTCCTATCGACAAGTTTTTGTTCTTGATGTTTCTATAGTGCCATGCTTTCTGTTGTTGTTTCTGGATTTCTTGATGGTGTATTGCCATTAGTCGAAGTTCTTCGAGTTTGCTTAGTTGCAATAGTCAGTCCTTTCTTCCTTATTCGATATCTACATGTAGGATCTCTGTGATGATAGGTGTCTATTGTCTGAAGTGTAATGGAACTACTGCTTCTTATCCATAGAGTAGTCGAAAAGGAGTTTGGTCGGTCGAGCATTTATATGCTGTTTTGTATGCCCATAATACTGTAGGTATTTTCTCATCCTAGTCATCCTTATCAGCATTACATATTTTGGTGAGTCCTCTTGTTAGTGTTTTATTAAATGCTTTAATTGCTCCATTCGACTGAGGATGGTATGCTGTACTTCGACGGTGGTCAATTTGGAACTGGCCGGTTAGGGTTTTGATAGTTCTATTGATGAAGTGTGTTCCCTGGTCGCTAATTAGGGTTAGTGGGCATCCAAATCTGGTAATGATATTCTCATAGATAAAATTAGCAGCTATCTCACTAGAACATGTGTCGACTGGTTCGGTCTCTGCCCATTTAGTTACATATTCGACTGCAGTTATGATGTACCTCGCCCCTGTTCTTTTTGCTGGTATAGCAAATGGTCCTATGAAGTCTATGGCCCAAATTTCAAATGTCAAACTTGGGTTCACTAATATCAAAGGAATTTTTGTGCTAGGTAGGGGTCGACCTAGTCGTTGACATTTGTCACATTGACTGACAAAATTTTTGCAATCTCTGTGAAGTGTCGGCCACCATAACCTTGACTGTTGGATTTTCTTTACAGTTGTGTCTGCTTGGAAATGTCCTCCTGCAGGTCCATAATGTGCTTCATGCATAATGTTGTCTCGTTCATGTTCTAGTACACACCTTCTAAGGATGTCATCTAATCCCATTTCGTATAAGAATCCATTTATAAGACTGTATGGTGTAGCCTTCATAGCTAAGATTTGCTTCTTCTTTGTACTCATTCCTTCTGGTGCATGTCCATCTTCTAAGAACTGGGATATTTCTTCTAATTCTACTAGGACTGCTTCTATCTGAAATAGATGTGCATCAGGTAAGTCATCTTTGACTCCTGTCATCTCTTCTCCTGTGTCGATTTAGGATAAATGGTCGGGACCGACATTTAACTTACCTGGTCTGACAACAACTTCGAATTCAAATTCTTGAAAGAGAAGTAGCCATCAACAAATCATTCCATGATGTAGTGGTTTATTGACGATATATTTAAGTGCCTGATGGTCTGTATAGAATATAAATGGGTTAGCTAGAAGATAATGTCGATATTTTTGTAATGCGAAGACCATTCCTAATGCTTCTCTTTCTGTTGTCGAATAGTTTCTCTTAGCTTTGTTTAATTTTTTTCTACTGTAAACTATAGGATAATCCATTCCATCATCTCCTGTTGAGTTAAGATTGCTCCTATTGCTAGGCCTGATGCATCAATATGAACATGGAATTTGATTGACCAGTTTGGAAACCTTAGGATTGGTGCTTTGACTAGTTTTCTTTTTAATTTTTCAAATGATATGTGGCACTCTTCTGTCCAATTGAACTCTATATCTTCCCTTAATAGTTCTTTAAGTGGATAGGTCATATCTGAATAATATCTTATGAATTTTCTGTAATAGCCTGTGTGGCCAAGTAACACCCTGACTTGTTTTGGGTTTACTGGTGGTTTTAGGTCAAGGGTAATTTTGATTTTTGCAAAGTCAACCTTAATACCTTCCTTACAGATAATGTGCCATAATAATATCCCGATGGGGGTCACAAATATGCATTTCTTGATGTTTAGAGATAGTTGAATTTGTCGACATCTCTCCAACATAAGCCTGAGCCATTTGCAATGATCCTTTAACATGGAGTATATTGTCCAATCATCAAAGAATACTGCCATGGTCTTGTAAATATATTCTTGAAATGTTTTGACAACAATTCTAGAAAATACTGCAGGTGCATTCTTTAATCCAAAAGGCATAACCTTGTAAGCAAATGAGACAAATTCACATAAAAAGGTTGTCTTTTTCTGGTCTTCTTTAAATATTGGCACTTGGTTATAACCTGAGAATCCATCTATAAATGAGTATCATTCATGTCCTGCAACCTCATTTAAGATTTCATCTGCATAAGGAGTTGGAAATGGGTCTGTTAGTGTCACTTTATTTAGTTCTTTGAAGTCGATACAAATTCTTAGTTTGGTCAGGTCATGTTTCTTAGGTTGTACAACCATTGGACTTGCCCATTCGAATTGGTCAATAGGATAGATGATGCCTGCTGCAAGCATGTTATCTATTTCCTTTTTGACAATCTCTTTGTATTTGTGAGCTAGCTTGTATGGCATTTTCTTCATAGGTCGAACATCAGGTTTAGTGTCAATCTTCATTTCTCCCATTTCATGGACTAAGCCTTTGAGGTCTTTATAATCTCTAGAAAATACATCTTGAAACTCTTTTAATAAGTTCACTATCTATGTGGTCTACTCTTCACTCCAGTTGTCACCAATCTTTACCATTTTTTGTAGATCATAATTTGAGATGTCGATTTCTCTAGGTTTGACTTTAGCATCTAGCCATTCTGGTGCTTTGGCTTCATTGATTGATCAACTTCCTTCCTTAAACTGTGAGAATGTGGCAGGGAATTTAGCTGCAGTCATTCTGTCGGTATCTTGTTGGTCGGTTGTTTCCACCTTAAGGACTATACAAATAGGTTTGGTCATTTCGACATGGTTTGGTTTCCATCTAAAGCTCCTCCCTTCTGTATTTTCATTTTCTAACTGTAGTCTTGTCGACAGTGGTTTTGTCCCGGTTTGTATATTGTTGCATTTCATTGTATGTCGGTTATCTTTTAAGGGTTTGTTTTCTATCGGCTGTATAAATTATTTAATTTGTTTTGCTGTTTCGACCAAGTTTTCATTTTGTGGGATAAAGTTAAAATCTTTAATAAAATTTTCTCTGAGTTCATGCCATAGGAATTTTTCACCTCTAGCTTCTTCCATTTTATACCATTTGTTTGGTAAGTCAGAGAGGGTTGATGGGAATAGGTGTGGCCACGCTCGTTCATCCTTGTATCCAAGTTTCCTCCATTATTTTTCACATGTCTTACTTAATATGATCTTCTGGATTCTGTCCTTGAGTGAAGTTAGGTATCTGAGCCTATTTGGTTAACTTCTTTCCTCCAAACCTTTAGACAAAGTAAGTCGAAGCTGATGTCTAGGTATACAATCTTGTCTGATGGGTATCCCACCATCGAGTAACTTGGCCTGTAAAAGTTTCTACTAGGCTTTGAAGTCGACCATGGTCACCAATATTTTTGGAAACTTGTTCTACATGCATGACTGGTGATTCTCTTTCCTTGTATCTTGGTATTTGTGTAGTATTTACATTGGTAGGTTGTAAAGTAGGGTATTCCCTAATTTTCTTCTCAAAGATTTTTGGGACAATGGACACTATGAAGCACTGTTGGGTGGGCTTTTTCTGTACTTTTTGAATAGTCCAACACCCTCTTGCTTGTGTTTCATAGTTCTCGATCTCCCAATCATATAATTCTACGTCTAAATTATAACCAACTGAGCCTTTGTTTCCTAAATGAAGTTCTCTGTAGAAATTAGGTTCAGTATAATCTGCATTGTTTTGAATCTGGTAGAGTTGTCAGATGTCGACTTCTTCATCGATAGGTTCAGTCCAAGGTTCTCCTTGAGATGGATGAATAGGTACAATGACCTTTTGTCCATTTCCTTTTAATTTGATTCTCTCTTTGTCCAGGGATATCGATGCTTTCATCTTTCTACCCTAGGGTCGACCTACTCGACCTACTAACGCTGGGAAGGAACTGGATCCTTCCTTAGGGTCAAGGATTTCGAAGTCGACTTTGGTTGAGATTCCTTTTATAGTTGTGTCAACATTTTTCCAGACTCCAATAGGCTCAATTAGGCCCTGGTCGGCTAGTTTCAGGTATATACCTGACTCATATAGTCGAGGTCTACCCATTTGTTCCCAAGTGTCATGAGTCATGATGTTTACTTGTGATCCAAAGTCGAGCACGACTTGTTGGACATGGTATCCTTTGATGTCTAGGTCGATAAGTGGGTCGGCATCACCTTTATCTTTTTTATTTAAGCTGCAGATATTCTTTGTTTGTTTTTCAGAGTTGTTATGTTTTATTTAATATAGTAAGTCGATGAACTGAGATACTGAGTTGTCTTTTTGTATGAGCTGTATTAATTCGTTTATTGCGTTATGTTGATTGTCGTTAGCTTGTTCTTCTCGTCCAAATTCTTTGAATACATTGGTTGCTTCTTTGTATGTTTGTTTTTCTTTAAGTGGATCAGGGTAGACATTTTTTTCTTTTATTTTGCTGATTCTTGGGTTATCACTTCCCGTTTTTGTCCCTTTTTGGGTTACAATATGCAATTTTTTTGTGTTTATTACATCATTTTTTTGCACACATGACAAGACATTAACATTTTTCTTTTTATTTATTTTTTCCAACATGGTAGGGAAATCCTCTAGTGAGTGATCCCCTACTCCACTATGAGTACAAAATTTGAGGTCAGTTGTCTTTATATGGACAGTCTGCATACCGATGTCCCTCCTTATAACATGTAAATCATTGGATGGGTCGACGTGGTCGGTTGTCTCGATTCCCAGGGAATCAACCTCGTCCTCCGTAGCCTCCATGTCGATTGTCATACCGGTGCTCGTATCTTCAACCTTTATATCTCTGACTGTTTTGATCATTTGGTAAGTTGTTTTGCTCATTATTTTGTGCAACTCCAGTGGTTTGGTAGATTGCCTGATAATTCTATCGGTTCTTCAGGTTCAAATGGCAGTCGGCTGTGTTATGATTTTTAGTTTTGTAGATTGCAGACCAAGATGCCTTGCCATTCTTCATGTTGAATGGGCAATATTTTGTTGAGTGGTCTCCCTGCTCTTGGAAAATGTCACAAAAACATTTCATTTGCACGAATTGAACGTCCTGTCGGTTGTATTCCTATCGATAGTTGTGTTTGGAATGTCCAGTCGTCGAGCACTTTCTGCACTAGATATCCTAATTTTTGAGGTTTAATTCCTTTAAATAATTCTTTATACTCTCAAGCTATTCTTATAGTTTGTGATCGGTGGAGTATGTTGGTATGTCCTCATTCATTTCCACTTGGAGATATTTTGTAATCGCATCTTCGTAAGACTTGAATATTTCCAGACTTATGTTTCGGCGGAATTTCTGAGATAAACCTGCGAGAAACCACTGGATTAATAATTGTTCATCTATAACATAGTCCAGTTGGCTAAGAAGGTCTTTCCATCGCTTATCATAGTCGTGGATAGTTTCTCCTGGATTCTGTGATGTTGTTTTTAGTTTTTTCGCTGCCAGATGTTTTGCATCTAGAGTTTTGAAAAATGATAGAAATTACACTTTGATCTTGGCTTTGGTTGCTTGAGGTTGTCTTTCAGAAAAGGTCATATACCAAGTTAATGCCCTTTTCCTCAAGGCACTGCCAAACTGTGCCATCTGTCTGTCTTTGTCCGTAACTTGGTTAGCCTCCCAAGTCGACTCACAAACGAACCAATGTCATCTGGGTTCCTCATCCCCCTCATATAGAGGAATGTGTGCTGACCCATGACCCATGTCGGAGTCACTGTCACTACTTTTCAGAGGTGGCGGTGGTGGACGTGGGGGTGGGGTTGGTGGGGATAGTGGGGTTATTGGCTTATTCATCTCAGTAGAGCTATCGTCAATGGAAATTGCGGCTCCATCGGTTTTTTTTGTCATTTCATCATCGACCGGTAGCCAGTTGATTTCGAATTATTCTATCGATGTCCAACTGCAGTTACCTGTCCACAGTTTTAAATGTTCTGTGTCCTCCAAAGCTGTATTTGGCAGGGGGGGTTCTCCTTCATGTGTCGATAAAAGTAAGTGGATACTTCGGTTGGAGTGTACTACTTGAAAGGTAACCCAATTTCCTTCTTCTGGTCAATGGATAATGAGGTGTCTTCCAGTGTATGTCTCGTCATCCAGTCGAATCCATATACCAAAGTCACCAACTCCTAGTTAGAGGTCCTCTTAGACAATAGTTTATATCTGGGTATGCGGATTCAACGAAGAGAGAGTTGTTCCTTCATGGGGATCTCTTAATTGGAGTTAATTGGAGAGCTTCTGGACGCTCTATCCACAATTCTTCCTTTATAGGGGATGCCTCTTCTTCCACGCCTTCTTCTTGTCGGTCATGACCTGACTCTGGAAAATTTCTTTCTTGGTCGATCACCCTAGTATTCCTTCCTCTGTGCAGCGCTAAGGCTCTTTCTCTTCTTTATCCTCTCCTTTGTTGTCTCTCTTCCCTCTCTATATTTTGAATGTCTGACATACCTTTGTGTGATACTATCTTCTTGATTTCCCTTTTGATCGACTTCTCATTACTGGTGAATGGTATTTGCTTCTAGGAGACTAGAATCCACTCCACTTTATCTCGACATATGGCCAGCTACCCCCCTATAGCCTACCCGACACTTTTAGAAAGCTCAGATAGTTCAGTCTACTTGCTTAGGAAGTATTCTCACTCCCTTTCTGCAATGAATTTTTCCCACCTCTTTTGCTTTTCTGCTCAGTTAGGATTTAATGGCGGTCCTTGAAGTGATGGATGAGGTTTGAAAATATGACCTACTCCCTTCTCGATCAGGAATTTAAAGAGAAAGGTCAGCAAGGAACACAGAAATTGCTCGATGGGGTCTGTGTAAAATTTCTCCTTGACAGTTTCCACCGAAGTTCTGTCTTCTACTGCTTGCTCCTCGCAGAAGTCATCGACGATTTTTTCGAACCACTCCGACAAGTTTGTTCTTCCTCCTCGGATCAGTTTTTCCAACAACGGTTGGTCTTTAGTCCCTTCTGGTTTTTCATCGAGAAGTTTCTTCAGAAGTTGGGGCATCTTGCTTTTGCTTGTGCGGTCGTTAATTTGTTTCTTCCTACATAATTCTGCAAATAATTTGCAAATTTACATTCCCACCAGTCCTTAATATCCTGTTTTGATATCATCTATTTGCATACATCTCAGACATGTACTACCAGCAATAGAACCAATGTTGTAATCTTGTAATCTCACAGATCACATAAGGTTACCAATAATACATACTACAGTATACATACATAATAGAGACAAGAGATAAGAACAAGTAGGTGAATTAACAGATTATATTACATGAATGGGTCCATACAACATAGAGAACTGAACCAAGTTCTCATCTGGCTCAACAGCCTAATATTTATGATTACAAAACAGTTACAAAATAACTACCTGTCGGTTCGGTGAACCGACACGACCTTAGGTGGCCGACCTAATCTCTAGTTTAGTCAACGGTCGACTTAGTCGGCTATCGTTCAAGTCGACTTATCAACTTGCTCCTCCAACAAGCTACATATATTTCATAAATACATGAGATTGTTGTTTGCTTGTTGGTAGTGGTCCTTTTCTTTATAGAGAAAGTTTAGGTTTTATTTCAAGAAAGTAAAATCACTAGTTTTTAACATTGAAAGTTATGTTATCTTTCTCAACATTAATTTACAATAATTTACATTTTCTTTCATTTCATTTACTTGATGTACACACCACTTGTGCACATACTTTTCAAACTGTAATTAAACATCACTTGGTTCATGACCCCAAGTGGAGCCTCAAAATAAACCTCTAATCTAGCACATTAAATCCCCTCACTTGAGGACTGAAATAATATTGTAGTTAGGTTATCACTTTGGTGATATGCATAAAAATAATACCCCTTAGTCACTATACATCTAAAACATTGTGGTTGAACTTTATGGAATGCAAATCCTCTTGTATTGGACATGGTCTAGGCTAGTATATCATCAATACCATCCTTTTTGGATGGTATGTGTCAAGACTAGAGCTAGAGGGATAATTTGGGGAACCTTTCCCTTTGAGTATTTAATATCGTAAGGGTCAAAAATTTTAGAAAAATTTCCAAGAAATATTTTGGACATGTTTGAGAATGAGGTATCCTAGCATCCATTTTATTAGGAAGTTTACCTAAAGGTGGCCGTCGCAGGTGGGATGGAACATGGGATAGATAGTAATTGGATGATTGGAGATGATCCATGTGGCCTTCTATATAATTTTCCAATTCACACCTTCAATCACTTACTTTGTGGGATTTAGACCCCATCTAGTTCTAGCGTTTGGAAGGACCTTGTTCAACTTTATACTTCTTTATTGATAGTGGATCTTGTATCCCTCTATTTGTGAAAGACTTGATAAGTATCTTTTTTCACATATTTTTTTATTTTTGTAGTTCTCCTCTTAGGGATAGTGTGCATATTCTTTTTATATGGTGTTCATTTCATATTCACTCTTTATCTAGATTATATTAGTTGATGCACCCACATTGCACTCATTATTTAATTTAACACCATATATAGAGTTGAAATCAATGATATGAGAATTTCATTCATTATCCATATTTCATAACTATCTTGTTGGATTAGTAGTCTTGAATCGTGCCATGATTCCTCCTGTGAGGTACTCTCACATATTTCAAAGACATACTCCCTTTATGAGATATATGGTATGATATTTAGTCCACCTTAGTGCATGATAGCCTAGAAACCTTTGTTCCCTCTTGGTTATGCTTTGGTATCCTTGGATTGAAACTCCCTATAACCTAGATCACCACTATTCCATTTCACAGACCAACATTCAACATACCTGGTGCTATTCCTATTTCTAGTGGAAGTCCCATTGGAGGGATAACCCTAACTAGTATCTTAGAAGGAATGCCAACGTGAATGTTGGTACCACATATACCTCTACCTCCATGCCAATTATAAGCATCCTATTCATGGTTAGTATCAATATTTCATATTTAGTGAGACTAACCAATGACCCCATTAGGATGATATCGCATGACATCAAATTCCAACCATACTACCTTTAGACATCCTAAAGTTCAAAGGGAAGGTAGGTGAGGAACCCTATAACCATGCCATATTTTTTCATCTATGGTGATCATATAATAACACCATCAATGATTCCATATATTTATATTCTATAAGAACTTGAATGGATTTTCCTCTAGTGGTATATTGAGTAACCATTTGGGATACATCCCAATTTTGTGTCCTTATCTTCCACCTTTATGAAAATTTTCCAATTACCTATCCATTTTGACGAGGAAGTTGAGATCATTCTGTAGTGCCGAAAAAAATCTACTACTATCATCGATCATATCCATGAGTGACGACGAAGAAGGAGTCTTTGTAAGATAGAGTTTGATGACTAGATATTCCTATATTGGTTTATGAAATCCCTTCTCCCTGCTATAGATAAGGACTCAACCTTAAGACACTAAAAAAATGAAGAGGAAGCAATCCTCAAAGATTAATAGTATGATCTCATTTATTCTCAATCAAGATACATTTACATGATCATTCTCGATTCCCCCCATTATAACTCCACACATCACGATCCATTGGGGGCATCCCATTTTGTGAATGGTGTGGTGGATACCATATAATCTTACATAAATTGATATCCTCAATTTCATCCCATTTATATCTATTACATGTATGGTAATCCCTAGAGTGTTAAGCATGTTAATCAGGGACCACCCTTAGCACCTTATTATCCCCCCGACACTTCATGCTCATCCTCATATGTAGGAAAGATTACCTCTTATTTGTCTCCTCCTTCATCCCCCCATGTTCATGGTCCCTCGTGTAGTGGTGATATGTGTGATGGTACTTATACCAAATACATGGAACCTCTAACCATTATCCCTTGTTACCCATTCCCTATCTATTCTCCAGACCCCATGACTCTCTTTTTCCTCATGGGAAAGTCTACACTCAAGAGAATATGATCACCCAGCTTGTTCCAAATTTCTCCAAGTCCTCCACTTCAAGGAATCTAATAATATTGAACCATGCTCAAGGCTATCACCCTAGTGATAAGAACCAATTGAATCCTTACTGTAGGAATGAGAAAGAGTTTATAACCGTCCAAGTGAGGTAATGATGCCATCTTCACCATCCTCAAAAACTCTTTCCCTATATTCCTATTAAAATTTTCCATGGGAACTACTGTGAAACCAACAATTAAACAACAAGCACAACCCATTAGTAATAATAAGAAAATTAAGTGGAAGAACAAGGGTAACAACCAATAATAGGTAGGTGTGGGTTTTTACCAAGCAAACTAACATGTGTAGTTAAATCTCCAAAGATTATTACTAGTTCATGGTAACCTTAGAGGTGTTACCCATTTTCATAATGATAAATATCTCTATACAATTCCATTTGGATCTTGTCCAACTCAAGGGGGGTGTCCCTAGGTAGGATTTTTAGGCTATGGAAATGAGGGTACAAGGTGAATTGGAAGAGACATCCTTAGCAAAACAGACCTGTAGTTTTTAGTATTTTTAGAATAGGTGATGGATATACCTGAGATAAATGCCAATATCATAGTATGGCAATGGATTGAAGCTGAATCAAATGACGAGTGAGGCCAAGAATAATGGTACTTCAAGAATTGGTCTATTTCCTTCAAAGGTTAGGGTTCATGACACATTAGTCACATCACCCAATTGATTATAAACAGTGAAAATTAAGGTCTACAAGAGGGAGATCCAATGGAGGAAATATCATAGCCACCTAAGATTAATTATGGAGAGTATAAATACCTATATAACTTTTCCAAATAGCCACATGCATATGAAGACAAGGTTTAAAATACTCACACAAACCAACAAAGAAGAATGTGCAAGGAAATAGCTTAGGATTCCCTCCTTCCAAGAGTTATCAAAAGCTATTATTTGGATCAATCATGAGATGTTTTTACAAGACTTGAAAATTCCAACATTAAACCTTAATCATGATAATATAATCAAGAATAAGAATATTCAATAATTGACAACACTTTTAACCACATAGAAAGAACCGTTAACACCATAAATTGCAAAAAGAAAGATATAACGATGAAGCTCCAAAAGAGAGAGAAATCTCAAATTCCAACTCTAAAATGAAATGAGGAAGTGTATATCCTTTCAGATGAGAGGCTAAAACTTCCTTTACAATAAAATATCATTACTTTCCAAATATATAGACTAGGGTGGGGTAAAAAACAACAAAATCCCCACTTAGCAACTTACTGCTAATCAAATACAATAAAATAAGGTGGTAAATGCAACTTGTACAATGATGAGATACACAGGGCTCCTAATAAAAGGAAAAAATATCCAACAAGAAATGATCACATGGTTGTTGATGATGCCACATGGCCTCCAAACCCTCCAAGGAATATGCTCCAAGAAATTTCTAGAAGACCAAACTCAATCCTCCTTAAAGGGATTCTTCAAGAAAATTCTTAACCACTCTATGTCTATGTTCTAACCAATACAAGTTTGGAAACCCTCCAAGCAGTGAGGAAATACCACAAGGAAAATAGCCAAGGGGACTTTCCAATGACACTTTTCCACATGCCAATCAAACTGAACCACTCAATTCCACATAACGAAAGGCCACTCGAACTAATAAAAAGGTAATTAAATATTTCCATAAAGATAGGACACCATCCATAAAGTTTAGAAGTTGGAATTTTAATGAAAGATTTCACCCAAAGATAAGGTGACTCTTTTATGGAACCAATAAAAGTATCCTTTCAAGATGACCCCTTTAAATATTGAAATACACCCAACCCTCTCACACAAAAGGTGCTCAACCGAAACAATTAAAGTTCCATGTAAAACCAAGGATCGAACTCATAGGATAACTCACTAATGTATCAATCCTCCACTTAATCTGACCATGAAACTAAAATGTGCCCAAGAAACAAAATACATTCCAACATTCCATGGTTCTGACATGCTTAAGGAGATCCCACGACTGTATATTATTTGACACTCTCGATCTCTCAAACTTATTGTTTACAGATATTACAAGTGGATCAATCTGCCTAAAGATGTTTCCAACTGCATGTTGCTGACTACCACATGAAACCTTCTTGACAGTGGCTTCTCAAATATGTTAAGACAAAAGTTGATATGGGATTGGGATAGTGACACGACTCAACATAAATTTGATCTAAAGTATGATCCATAGATATAGATGGAAATGATATCTTGACGTCTACCCCTACTTTCCATTTAATCTTCCAGGAAACCATCTACAAGTTCAACACTCATATCTACCTCCAAGTCCCACAATCCAACAATCGATGTTGAATTGTTGATGAATGTGATCTATCAATAGGTACGCTAAGAAAACCAATGAGTTCCACCCTATCGCTAAGGTATCTTCTAAGGTAAAAGAAATAGATACATTAAGAACCTTTTGCGACCTGTTCTCTAGAATGAATATTTTTAGCTAGACTAAGACACCATGTCTTGTTATATCTTATTTCACAAGCATCCAATATAATTAAATTCAAATTCAACAACAAGTCCTCTTGGATCCTTTGAGCTTTATCACTTGAGGAAAAATGATATTTCTAAGGATATTCAACATTATCATCAAAATTCATTTTTTACATAAGTGGCCATTAATTGACCATTAATAGTCTTTGCAATAGGATTGATATCCATAAGTGTACAATTTTTTACATAATATAGACTATACAACTTTATTACTTGATCCATTAATGCATCCCTTTCAACAAGAATAGGGGCCAAAAATTCTACAACATTTGCAACAAATATTTCCCAATTTGGAGGATATTTTGATGCTACTACAAGATCATGGATTGTATGGCTATTACTATTTATATGACTATTGTAGGTGATCCCTTTTTGACAAGTTCACTAATTCATTCTCAAAAAAACCTATAACATCCTTATTTCTGAACTAGGGAACACCCCTGTTTAAATCGGGGTATTAGGGTCCAACCCACCAATTCTCCTGCTAACACTGGAGGAAATTCAAACCCCTCAAATAAGGATTTGAATAAATCCCCAAGCATAAAAATAGCTCCCAGTTACAGACAAACCATCTGTGTTCATTTTGTGGAGTCTATGGCCACTACATTCATGATTTCCTACACCTTGCAGAGGCCCACAAACTATGAGATGATTCCAACAAACGTGAAGTTATTAATTCCACCAAGGAAAAATTGACGCTCTACCACCTCATTCGAATGCATATAAACCTATGGTCCCACAAAAACCATTACCATCATAAGGGGTGGTCACATCACAACTAGAGATCCCTTAATATTCTCATCCATTTACATTAGGTCATGCCAATGACCATTCTTTCCATTACATATACTTGGAATCCATCCACAACAATTTATAGACTTGATGTAATCAATATGGTCTATTAGTTTAAAACCTTGATCTCCATAAGGACTAAGATCCTTTTTTTGTCGGAGGACCATTGCACCTATCATGACCTAATGTATATATTGTTCTAAATATCCCTAATATCGCTTTGCATCATATTACCCATAACCCCAATGCTAGAGACACTCCTAATTATAGTGTGGTAGATGATTTGACCTGATTCATAGCTTCCATGTCTATTTTGGAAGTTTTCTAGAACTACCTTGTAGAACACAAACCCCTTTTACTTGTCTTAGTCATGAGAAATCATTCTAACACTCGTATGATGACCTTCGATTTAGATTGAGTGGAGCAACATATTCCTTATTCGGGTGTGTTTCAATTCATGGTTACTGTCAAGAATTTGGTTATTCATTGGTGTATCATCATTGATGGTGCCTCCACCTACACCATCACCCTAAAAAAGACATCACTTGCATCATCCTGAGGGTTATCCATTATCTTTATGTAAAAGATTTTGACACCCTAAAAAGGAACAATGGTAAATTTGTCCTTGATTTCACGAGTATATTTTTTATGCTACATCATTGCATCCCTCAACTTTTCAAGCCTTCACAACCTACGACCGTGGTAGACTATGCAACGATTTTTGAATAATACTTTGTGTTACACCTTATGGAAATGGATTGAATTAACTTGGATTCCATTCTTAATGATGGTGAATACCTATGGAGTAAAATGAGGACCTCTCGAATACAACTTAAAACTAGGAAATATCCTATAGAAAGGTTAGAGTTCCTTGATAGAATAAAGAGAATTGATATTGAAAACTCTTCTGTAGATCAAGAAACACTATACATGGAAGAGGTTATTATTAATAGACAAAATTTTCTCACATACTTTGTCATGAGCTTCATCACCATTATGCATCAAAATCGATAGTGCAAGCACCATTTTCCATCCCATCTCATGCATTCGACATGAGGAAATGACCAAATGGCCAAAACATGAAAGTCAAACCCAAAAATTTATCATACATTAAAGATCACACATTTTCCTTTAGAAGACATGGAATCAATCACACATATTGGATGAAAACCTAAGACTTAGTCCTAATAGTGTGAATTTTCCTATCATTATCATTTCACATTTCCACAAGGGAAATAGAGGCTAAAAGTGGACACATATAAGGACATAGTCAGAATTAAGAACATATATAACTTCCAAAACCTTATCCTCTCCACTAAATAACAAGTGGGATGGAGAGCTTACGCAGTGGATCTAGATACCATTTTGGAATACTATTGTGCCTATAAAATAATCGCTCATGGTCACCATTTTATATATCCATTCTCATATATCCAAAAGCATTGACATGCTTCCATATTTTTACTAGAAAAGAGAAAGATACCATATCCTTCTTTCAAATTCCACCATAAGGGGAATCCTTAACTTACACTTGGCTGGACATTGGGACTATACATGAAATTTCCCTTGGATTACCTATGGGGGTAAAATACTCTCAATTGAAGGTACCAAGGTGTGTTTTGTATCATTTGAATGATTTGTGTAATTCTGATAATCACATTCTTTCACATGTTGCACCTTTCTTTCAATGACTAGTTTCTTGGTCTTTGTTTGCATGCATATTTGAGAGTGTTTATATTTAATTTAATTTAGATCTATTTCCTTTTCCATTTTTGATATGATACCAAGGATTGCACAATCCCTTGGTAGTTTATTTTTTCACTTGTGTGTGAAAAATCGTACACTACAGTTATCAAGTTTCTCAGATCTATGCCAAATGACTTTACTAAAGTGAAATAAAGGAAATCCGTTCACTCTTTCATTGTTTTTTCTCCTAGGGCCCAAAGTTAACCTGTCAAGAATCAACCTCACTTTAGGAGACTGCCAATTTTTTTGCAAAGATAGAACAATACATAGGAGGCATATCTGGAACAACATAATTTAAGGGCTAAAGCTAACATGGTAGTTCCTTCATCACCATATTATGAGAAAGGAGGGAACAAATATTTCAATCTAGCCATGGAACTCAACATGGTATTTCACTTAGGTTATAATGTGGATATTATTGTAGGAATATATTAAACCCACTCACAACTTAGGATAAAAAATTAATCATTATTTGATTAATTATTCACCCACTAGCTTAATTAGTTGGCATCCACTTGCACCTTAAAGTCAATGCATGCCATCTATATCCTAGGAATGATTTATTTATGATTCTGGGTTGATCCAAAATTAGTATACAGGACTTTACAGCATATTTTGGTTTTTTTTTGCTTTTTTTTGCTTTTCTATGGATAAGATAAAAGCTAGTCAACTAGGAAACCGTGAGCTTTTGTTTCCAACCCATCCTCCATTAGTTTTTCTCCATTTTCTAGGATTATCATTTTATTTCCATCTCCTTAACAACTCAATCATGATTTTTCCAACTCATGAGGTCCTTGATAGATTTAGCAAGTGCTTTATCCACCTATGGGGGTTTGCTATATTTTGGTAAGTCAGCCTTTTTGAGCTTTATGAGTTATTTCCATAAAATTCTACTTTCCTATGAGGGATGTACTATTTATGTACACTATTATTCATAATTATTCAATGGAAGGATACACACCAATATTCATCTCTTCATTCATGTGATTCAGTCTCTTTTCTTCTCTCTATTTTTCCTGTGTATGCTTGTGAGAATTCTTAGTAGCAAGATATATTTCCTATACTTCTTCCTAACATCATTTCTCATAGCATTGATCTATTATTTCTACATGGTATCAGAGCTACAAGGTTGATAAGGTTCTACAAAGTTGAGGAGCGCTTCCAGTCTCCTATCCCTCTTTGAAGAAGAGCTTATCTAGCTTACAAGATTTTCTCCTAGTTTGTTTTGCAGGTTGCAGAGAGTATCTACTAGAGCATATCAAAAAATTCTATATGGATTCAAAAGTTCCTCTACTATATCCTTTCAACTATGCTGATTGGAAGCCAAAGATGAGTGCATACTTGAAGAGGCAATGTCTCTTTGATGTCTCCATTGGTGCATTGAGTGAACCCGAGTCTTATGAAGAGAAGATTGATTGGATAAATAATTGTGATAGAGCTTATGGAATTATGTGTTTGGGAATATCTAAAAATATATATCATCTCATAGATTCTGCTGAATATCCATTTGAGCTTTGGAAAATTTTGGACAAAGCTTTTGGTTTGCAGGAAATTGAAGATGAAGCATGGAGCGAACCTAGCATCTCCTCTTGTTCTCTTTCTCAAGATTTCTTGGCCTCTACATTCTCTGATGAAGTTGATCATGATGAATAAGTTTCTCATACAGTTCATGCTTCTGCTTCCCTCTTTCATTCGAATGCTTCCTCCTTCAATGAAGAAGCCAATATTGAAGAGCCATCTTTTTCTGTGTCTCTTGAAGGTGATTTTTCTTCTTGTGATACTATTGATGAAAAAGAAGTAACATATGGAGCTGCTGCTGATATTGATTATGATCCTATAACCCATTCATTGTTCTCTCAATCTCCTATCTTAGATTCTGAGATCTATGTGCCAGATTCTTTACACCTCTTGCATACCTCTCTCATTGATGGTGTGCAACCCAGTGACTTACAGGATGTTTGCTTAGCCACATCAAGCCTTATTTGTGTCATACCAATTGCCATAATTTATATCATGTGCTTCAGCATATCCTCCTTTGTTCTTGGCAT
This sequence comes from Pseudotsuga menziesii, assembly GCA_001517045.1. Classification (NCBI taxonomy): domain Eukaryota; kingdom Viridiplantae; phylum Streptophyta; class Pinopsida; order Pinales; family Pinaceae; genus Pseudotsuga; species Pseudotsuga menziesii. The sequence goes on from LPNX010043483.1 coordinate 642,936, forward strand.
CAATACTCAGATCCTTCTTGAAGATTGTGAACATCTCATTCTTTCCTCCTTTCATACAGAGGATTCATTACCAGTGTATTCCCATGAGTCTATTGATATGCTTATATGTGATCCTTTGGATTCTGATTTAGAATCATATTTGCAGGTTGATACACATATAATACCACCATCCATACCATCTACCATACCTATGAATAATCCAAAGACTATACAAATCCCAAGCTCACTAGTTAATTCCTCATTGGTCTCTTATGCAGTGATATTTATCTTACATGATTTGAAGTCTTTCTTAACATTCAGTGGCTGGTTATCCATGAATTAGTCATATATGGACTGATATTAAACATTTTTGTATCTTTTCTAAACACTTATGGTTCAGATCTTATGCCCATCCATCATTCATATTTTTACACCTATCAGTTTTCCCCAGTTGTTCATAATTTTCCTAGTCTAGCCCTATATCCTCATGGAGCCATTGAAGCCTTTGTATTTGCTGTTACATATGTTAATATTTATGATATATCAGAGTTTTATCAGCCTCATATCAGATCTATATAGGTGCTACATCATATTGGAAGATTGACATGTGATTCACATCACAATTTTGCAGCTATTCAGGGAATTGGGTGTGAAATAAATTGTCTTAATTTTTGTACTCTTTGGAAAGGAGTATGCACAGATCTCTTTTACATTTCAGATTATGTTTGAAGATAAAAGTTTGACAGTAGAAAGAATCATTCAGATAATGCTCCTACTTCATCAGTTGATGAGATACAAGGAGTCTCTCCTCTTCCTTCTTGCAGGTTCTACACTCCAGCGCATGATCATGGAGTTCATGATTTCTTCAGCAAGTCCTTCATCCAGAAGCAGTTCAGTCAGCTCATTAAAGTGAAGATGAAGATATGTTGAAGACATAATTCAAATTTTGTGCCTTGTCCTATCTTGAGGGAGGATTTTCCCCATGTGGTTTTGCCTCTTTCCTCACTTTTTTGGACATAATAATTGTAAAAGGGTGACCATAGCCTTGTTGCTGGGCCCTATATGCATCTATATGCATCTATATTTTTTGTCATGCCATCATAAATTCAGACTTATAGGGGGGTGTAGGAATATATTAAACCCACTCACAACTTAGGATAAAATAATTAATCATTATTTGATTAATTATTCACCCACTAGATTAATTAGTTGGCATCCGCTTGCACCTTAAAGTCAATGCATGCCATCTATATCCTAGGAATGATTTATTTATGATTCTAGGTTGATTCAGAATTAGTATACAGTACTTTACAGCAGATTCTGTTTTTTTTTGCTTTTTCTGCTTTTCTATGGATAAGATAAAAGCTAGTAACCTAGGAAACTGGGAGCTTTTGTTTCCAACCCATCCTCCATTAGTTTTTCTCCATTTTCTAGGATTAGCATGTTATTTCAATCTCCTTGACAACCCACTCATGCTTTTTCCAACTCGTGAGGTCCTTGATAGATTTAGCAAGTGCTTTATCCACCTATGGGGGTTTGCTATATTTTGGTAATTCAACCTTTTTGAGATTTATGAGTTGTTTCCATACAATTCGACTTTCCTATGAGGGATGTACTATTTATGTACACTATTATTCATAATTATTCAATGGAAGGATACACATCAATATTCATCTCTTCATTCATGTGATTCAGTCTCTTTTCTTCTCTCTATTTTTCCTGTGTATGCTTGTGAGAATTCTTAGTAGCAAGATCTATTTCCTATGCTTCTTCCTAGCATCATTGCTCATAGCATTGATCTATTATTTCTACAAATATTTCAATCTATCCATGGAACTCAACATGGTATTTCACTTAGGTTATAATGTGGATATTATATATGATCCTCCCCAATTATTGGATATAAAAGTCTCCTCATGATGGAGGAAAAATATGAACCACAAGGGGAAAATGTTTGCTTAGAAGATCAAGAACCCCTTGACCTAACCCATGCTTAGATCAGGATGGTATTTTATATATCATGGATGAAGTAATAAGGATATATGAGTTAAGGGCCAAGCTAAATTCTCCCAATTTTAGAAGATAAGAATCACAAATAAGGCTTAAGAATGTGAGGAGGGAATAACCTAAGTGGAATAAAAACTCCAGGAAAGAATTAACACCAATAGCTCTTGACTTTAAGAGTCCAATGGTTATGATTATACAAGTACCTATCATTATCAAGTAATTCAATATTTCTAGCAAACCAAATATTGGGGAAAATAACTTGACATCACAATAGTTGAATTCTATCCTAACCAAGCCACTCAACATTCCTAAAGTCATTTAAGAGAATCCACCTTCCTCCTCCATTTTATATTTTCTATGAGCTTGGTAAATTAAAAATCCCTATGCCCATTTCTAAAATTATTAAGTTGCATACTCATAAAAGAGAATTATTCACATGTTTTAGTTTGAATGGACAACCTCAATACCCAACTTTTAAGCCTCAAACTGAAAAATAAAAGAATAACAACTTAGTCTCAAATGTTATGATCCTTTGTAATGAATGCCCCTTGCAAGATGATCAAATAAATATCCAATATTATTCTCCCAAAACAAAACTAATAAACCTTCCAAATGAGAATGACCAGTTGACAACTTCTTTCTTTATCACTTTAGAAATCAAAAACCTATACCTCCACGATTATTTATATGATTATTTTGGAGACCTCCATTATTGATTCCCTTAGAAAATATGAGGAATATAGGCCTATACATCACGAACCATTATAAATACCTATATCCCTTTGATTCCAAGATATTTCAATGTATGTGAATGATTAAAGACTTAGTGGTGGGAATGGTACGAATCCCAAGAAAATTGTCATGACTGATGTGGTGATCACATATGTTCCCACTTATGTAATGTGGTTGTCAAGACACCAGGGAACATCAGTAGGGGGAATATTCAATTTGACTTGTCCATTTTTTCTAGCATTCCTCTATTTGGAGGAGAGACCTAACACTTATAACTATAACCCAGGATGGTTTATGTTAGTATTGACCTAGAAAATATCACCAACTTTCCCTTCCATAGTACTAATAATGTTGGGAATTACTTACTCATCCACAATCCCAAATATAAAGAATAATATGTATCCATTTTGAATAAAGAAAATCCAACAAATCCTTTGGGATTATCAAATCAGACACCCAAGATTGAGGCAGTATAAACATGCACTATGGGATATGTTCGATAATTTATTTGATGCTATCAATATCATAGATGTTTCTAGAGAAATGAACCAAATAAGTGAAAATTTATCCAAATTGACTATGAGTTTCAATTCTCCCAACCTAGATCATCTCTTACACTCCATCAAGGTCATTCATAGATGTTGATGTATTTGTAACTTCAAAATATATTTTGATGTATATTATCATTGTATGTTGTTGTAACCCCATCAAAGATGTGTTTTTCTCCTTTTGAGATGTTATTATTGTGTATGGACCTTGAGGTACAATCTCCATTGTAAGCCGGGGGCAATAGTCCTGAGTGTAACATCATGTAATGTATTTTTGGAGTCTCTCTAGGAGAATTCGGTCTTGTTAGGGTAAGAGGTCAGCCCCAATCATGTAATAGGTGAGTCACTTGAAAGGTATAAATAGAGAGGCACCCTCCCTCATTTATACACACCCCACACTTACTCAAGTTCACATGAGAGAGATAGAGAAGGAGGAGAGATAGATAGCTGATGAAGACTTCTTATTACTGGGTTAGTTCATCTTATAATATAGTATTTGTGAGTGTATTATTCTGAGGAAGTTTGTGGGGTTTTCTCTCTTATGGTTTCCCCAGTGAAAATATTTGTGTCTTGTGTATCCGTTCTATCTTATGCATCTTGCTATACTTGTTATTCTTTCAGATGAATATCCTAACTAACCTAATAAGATCCAGAAAAATAACATGGTATCAGAGACTCTCTGAAAGAAGGAACCACGGAATAGTGGAAACAATGGATTCCTAGTTCAAGGTATTCTCTCTAAATATAATCAAGAAAAGAGGGCTAGGATAACTCACCTCAATAGGGCACATATTTTGGTGGAAGTAGTTTCAGATTTGAAGAATTTTCAATTTTGACCCTGTCATTAGTGCCGAGAGAAACTAGGGAATCAAGTTTCAGAGGATTCCCACCTCAGTATTCAAAAAAATACCTTGCTGAGAAACTCGCCTCAAGGAGGTGCATCTTTCGGTGTAAACAGAATTCCCAAAATCCAATTTTGGAAAATTAATATTTCTTTGACAAGCCATAGGTCATCCATTTCAAGAACCAGGTTGGACACCTCAAATCGATAAGATCTAAATCTTTGCTATTTCCATTTGAGGCCCTCATTTGAGAAGATGACTCACCATACTCAACTTGAGGACAAACTTGGAGGGGATGATAACTTTCGAGCATGGAAGTACATAATCTCCTTGATCCTTGAAGAAAATGATTTGGATCAGTACATCACTGTAGAAGTTCTAGAACCAGAGAGGGATGAGGCTAAGGATACTCATAAGAAGAACTTGGTTAAATCCAAGAGAACGATTTCAGATTCAATCAAGGACCACCTCATCCCCCATGTGTCATCATTCAAGACACCGAAGGAAGTATTTGATGCTTTGAAAAATATGTTTGAAGGAAAGAACATCAAACGAAATATGAATTTGAGGAACCAATTGAAGAATATGAAGATACAAAACTTAGAGACTATACATTCCTACTTCACAAGGGTTGCTCAAATCAAGGAAAAACTTGAATCACTTCAAGAGAATGTCGAAGAAAGATAAATTGTGATGATGACCTTGAACAGTCTCCCTAGATCATGGGACTCATTCATTCAAGGAATTTCTGCAAGAAGGAAGCTGGTCTCTTTCAACTAACTCCAAGAATAATGAACACAAGAAGAAGCTCAACTCGTAACAAGAGAAGAGAAGATGGGACAAACTGAAGATCGATCTCTCACAGTTCACACCTGGAAGAATTACAAGAATAAGAAGAAGAAGGAGAACCATCATCACAACAAGAAGAAGGGCAATAAACAAAAGAAGATCAAGAGAGATCCTTCCAATGTTCAATGCTACACTTATGATGAAAAATGACACTTTTCAAGAGACTATCCCATTAGGAAAAAGAGACACCATGCTTATGTTTCTGAAGACGATGAACCAACAAACAAAAGATTTAGAAGAGAGAAGGATGATTCAGATGAAGAGTATGTGCTAACCTCATCACTTACGGACACTATCTCACATGAAGAGTAATGATTGGCTTGTGGATAGTGGGGAATCTAAACACTTAACGAGATACAAAGAATCATTCATTAACATGTCTTAGCATGAGTCACCTCACAAGGTGAAACTTGGGGATGATTATCAATACCCCATAAAAGGGAGTGGAGAAGCTTTAGAAAAGATAGACTCCATGAAATATTTAAAGATGAAGGATGTGCTATATGTTCTAGGATTGAAGAAGAATATTCTCTCCATCTCTGCACTAGATTCCAAGGGAATGAGTGTTTCATTTTTCGGTGGACAATTTCTAATGTGGCCTAAAGGAAAGACAATAGATGATGCACCAATGATTGGAGAAGAAGACAAAGGCTTGTACAAGCTAAAGGGACAACCTGAACAAGCATTGGTTAACGAGTCAATAGAACCAAGTGAAATATGGAACTGAAGGCTTTCAAATGTGCACTACAGAGCATTAGAGATGGAAAGCAAAGTAGTCTCTGGACTTCTAGAGATACAAAAAAATCATGCAGGAATTTGCAAAGGATGTGCACAAGGAAATAATTCAAATAAGACATTTTACAGTAGTGAAAGTAAGGCTAAAGGAATACTACAGATAGTACACTCAGATGTATGTGGACCCATGTCTTCTAGCTCATTAATCATGTATGTGTACTATGTTTCCTTTATAGATGATTTCTCACGTAATAGTTGGATATATTTTTTGAAAGGGAAAAATGAAGTATTCAGTAAGTTCAAGGAATATAAATCCTTGGTTGAGAACCAAACTGAAAGGAAGATCAAGAATTTGCGGTCAAATAATGATGGAGAATTCACCTCAGAATAATTTAAGGAACTATGTAAAGAGTCTATGATCAAGAGGGAGTTGAGCACTCCATACAATCCTCAATAGAATTGGGTTGCAGAATGAAAGAAACAAACCCTAATGGAAGTAGAGAAAACAATGCTATATGACCAAGATCTTCCTATGCATATTTGGGTGGAAGCAACAAGGACAGTTGTGTATGTACAAAAACATACTCCTCTTCGAATAATTGAAAACAAAAATCCAGAAGAGGATTTCTCAAGAGAGAAACCAGAATTCAAACATCTTAGAATATTTGGCTGCCTGGTGTACATACATATCCCAAAGGAGAAGAGGACCAAGCTCGATCCCTTTGGGAGGAAGGGTATATTTTTCGGATACAATGATACATCAAAGGCCTACCAAATATACTTCCCATTATTCAAGAAGATTGACATCAAAAAAGATGTAACCTTTGATGAATACTCGACATACTTTAGATCTAGGAGGATACCTAATGAAGAGGTTGAGGAACCTAAAGAAATGAGAGTATGAGGCATGGAAATTGGAGAAGCAATTCCAAAAGACCATGAAGATCATGACATGGTAGAACCACATGAGTCGGTAGAGACACTTCTTGACAGGGAATCCCACAAGAAGAAACCAACATAGGCACAAAAAATCATACAAGAAGTATAAATTTATGGTGCTCCAGAAGGAATGCATAGAGAAAGGAAAAGGCCAAAGTCTTAGAATAGCTATGTGGCCCTGCCATGTGACATCATTGAAAAGGAACCTTCCACCTATTAAGAGGTTGTGTAAAATAAAGAATGAAAGGATTCCATTATAGAGGAGTATCAATCAATCATGAAGAATGATGTCTAGGATATAGTTCCAAGATCAGAAAAGAAGTCCATCATGACTTCGAAGTGGATCTACAATATCAAGCATGCTACAGATGGAAACATCGAAAATACAAGGCAATATTCGTAGCACTAGGTTTCTCACAGAAAGAAGGCATAGAATATGAGGATACATTTGCACCTGTGGTGAGTTACACTTCCATTAGATCCATACTTGCATTGGCCGCAGTTATGAAATGGAAGATACACCAGATGGATTTCAAGATAACAATCCTTGAATGGTGTAGTTGAGGAGGAAGTCTACATGGACCAACCACTGGGATTTGAGATACATGGCAGGAAGATTCATGTGTGCAAATTGAAAAGGACTTGTATGGATTGAAATAGGTACCAAGGACATGGTACAACAAGATGGATAAATTTATGATGAGCGTAGGTGTTACCAAGAGTAAAGCAGATTCCATCCTTTACTTCAAGGTTGAAGGAAGAAAACTAGTGATGCTCCTTCTATATGTCGATGACCTATTCCTGACAAGGGAGGATGACCTCAATAAAGATGCAAGGAGGAGAATTGCTATAGAGTTCAATATGAAAGAAATAGGGATGATGCACTACTTCTTAGTCATGGAGGTGTGGAAAATTTTAGATGGGATTTTACTTACTTAAGAAATTCTATAGTGGATATTATGAAGAGATTTAGAATTATAGACTGCAAGGCGATAGCCACACCTATGGAATCAAACTTGAAGCTTTTGTGTGATGCTTGATCTGAGCCGGTCGATGCCACGATGTATCATTAGATGATTGGCTCATTGATGTATCTAAATAATATGAGACCAGACATATGCTTTGATGTGAACACCCTGAGCCAATTCCTGATGGATTCAAGACATGTTCACCTGATAGTTGCAAAGCATGTATTGAGGTACCTAAATGGTACAGTGGATTATGGGCTCAAGTATGATGCAAATCAAAATATTAACCTACACCGTTATGTTGATTCAGATTGGGTAGGTATATCCACTGATAGGAAGACCACTTTGGGTTGCTGCTTCAATTTGGGATTTGGCATAATATCCTAGTTTAGCAGGAAGTAGTCTTCTGTGGCACTGAGTACAACTGAGGTAGAGTATGTTGTCTCTTGCTTGCTTAGTTGTGAGGGAGTGTGGTTGCAGAAGCTACTGTCCGATTTTCTTGATATCTAGTTACATGGGACTAGTATCTTCAATGACAATAAAAGTTGTGTGAAGATATCAGAGAAACCTGTGTTCCATGATAGGTTGAAGCACATAGAGATCAAGTTCCACTTTATCATGGATATGGTGCAGAGAGGAGCAATGAAGCTCCATTACTTGGAAACAAATGAGAAGATAGCTGATGTGTTGACCAAGCCTATGTCCAAAGTGAAGTTCGAGTAATTCAGAGAAATACTTGGTGTAATCTAGAATGAGACCCCTCCAAAGAGGGAGTGATGAGTTCTAGCATATATAGAGAGACAAGTTACATGAACGTAAAATTCCTAGGGAATATCATAGGTTTCTTAGACGTAATCGGTCTTGTAGGTTGTCCTTGGATGTAATAAGTCATGGAGAAGCTCACACATTTTCCTTGGATGTAATAAGTCTTGATATGTTTCTATGCTAGAAATATCAAGAGAATAGAAGATACAGATGCATGATATCTCACATGAGAAATGAGACAGGTTGTCCGAGTGGAAAAGACCCCAATGAAGTAGGTTGCTCAAACATAATCAACCTTGTAGGTTTCTCGGATGTAATTAGTTCTAGCAAAGCTCATAGGTTATCCTTGGATGTTAATCAGTCTCGAGACAGGTTATTTCAGTGTAAATAAGAGCCCTGACATGGTACGCAGGTTACTCGAATGTAATAAGTTCTATGGGTGGTACAAATGTAAATATGATCCATGTCATGGTATGCAAGTTACTCGGATGTAATAATTCTTGAAGTTTGTTTGAATGGAAAAGATCTCAAACACATGTTGTTTAGGTGTAATAAGTCCTTGAGGTTGACCTGGAACATAAAATCCCTGGTGTAGCAAGTTGTTCGGTCATGATCAGTCCATATATATATGTGTATGTATATATATATGTATGTATACACACACACACACACACACACACACACACACACACATATGTGTGTGTGTGTGTGTGTGTTCCCATGTTATAGATGATAAGGTCACAAGGTACTTGAGGTACCTAGGAAGTTCTCTTATGCTGGTAGAATGCAGGTTGACCATGAAGAGATGTAATTCACTTGGTGTGATCCTAGGGGATTCTCTCATAGTGGATGTTACAGGTTGTCTCGATGACGTGAAATATCTTGGCATACTGCTATGGTGATAGAACGTAAGTGGTCTGCATCTGGGATTTTCTCTATGTGCTCTATGTGTTTTGTTTTGTTTTGTGCATGAAAAAAATAATTGATTTGGATACAATGAGATAAATGTAGGAGATGCAGGTTATTACCATGGAAATGCAAAGAAGGTCCTGCACTGTTCCTACGTCATGGTTGGCTCGTAGATGTGATGAATACCTAGATGAAGATTAGGCCTACACCCAACATGAAAAAGGCATGGCTCTATAGAAAATTACGATGAAAGATAGTACCATTCATTGATCGATAAGAAGATGATGATGGAAGTATCTATAATGATGACTAGACTAGATGTGTTGATGACTGTGGAAGAGAGAGAATACCTTCCTAGTTAAGAGGGAGTGTTGATGTATTTGTAACTTCAAAAGATATTCTAATGTATATTATCATTGTACATTGTTGTACCCCCATTGAATATGTGTTTTCCTCCTTTCGAGGTGTCATTATTGTGTATGGACCTTGAGGTACAACCTCCAATGTAAGACAGGGAAATAGTACCCAGTGTAACATCATGTAATGTATTTTTGGAGTCTCTCTAGGAGAAGTTGACCTTGTTAGGGTAAGAGGTCAGCCCAAATCATGTAATAGGTCAGTCACTTGAAAGGTATAAATAGGGAGGTACCCTCCCTCATTTATACACACCTCACACTCACTCAAGTTCACATGAGAGAGAGAGAGAGAGAGCTACTGAAGACTTCTTATTACATGATGATTGAAGGGAAAAGGAGGGAACATAGAGATAAGGAGGAGGAATCAACTCTCAAAAGGAAGTAACTCTGAATCAATGAGACTGTAAATTGAGAGAAGACATGAGGAAAGGAGTATTTAGGAAGGGTTGCAAAGCTAGGAAGAGCTATGTGTGATGCACCTTCCTATTCCACTCTAGGCCACTAGACCAATCCTTGGTCCAAAGGGGTGATAGGTATGAGATCAACAACATAGCTAGAAATACAACCCAAAATCCTTTTTCCTTTTCCAAAGGGGTTGTGAATCCCTTTGTTAGCTATATGAGAGAACTAATATATATTATCCATTACTATAGCTACCATTTTCAAGGGTTTGAGTTAGGATTGGAGAGAGGAGAATACCTCTTATAGCATTCTAGCTTGGGGAAGATTTTGGAGATTCCTTTTCATACCTTTTCTTCTCTTGATTCTAGTTTCTCTTCAATCTCAGATTCTCTTTATACTCTCCTTGGTACCTGCAAAACTAGAACACAAGATGTTTTCTCTATTCTACAAATAATAGTCCATATGAAAATTAAACTCAAAACAGATCTAACATGCTACAAATTGATAAACATGGTCTTTTGGGGACAATTGAATTAGTTCATATTCAATCGAAGAAAAGTGGAGTTTACAACCTCATCATGAGTTGATTCCTCCTCCTTATCTCTATGTTCCCTCCTTTTCCCTTCAATCCTTTGATCACCAAGGGTGTGAAGCAAAATACGTTTTCTCACAAATCCACTATAGTAACTTTGCTCTTCAATTTTTCTCCTCATTCCTTAGCTGAAATGATTCTTATATATATTTAGGATTTGGGTGGTAACATGTAAGTTTTCAATGTGGTATGGGAATCCAAACTTAATTTCCTACATTTACCCTCCTTTCTATAGTTTTGGGAAATTTTCATGAATAGTGGAGCATTTAATTCACAAAATACATATTCCATGCATTTTCCTTCCACTTTAAGTTTGTGGATACTTATTCTTATATTTTAAAAGGAAATCCAATAATTGAATTCCCCCCCTGTGAGATACATGGGTTTCATTCATTCCTTCCCTTTCGGAAAGTAGCAGTTGGATTAAGAGATTATACCTCTTTTAGCTTTGTCTGCATGTTGCGGGTGAAAACCAAATCATGCTTTCAGCCTACACTATTAAGGGTGTTAAATTGTGTGTTAGCAAGGGGAGTACCCTTTGTATTTCTAAGGTTATATCTTTGTCTATCTCTCTAGGAATTTTTTAATTATTATGTATGAATCCCAATTGATTGGATTTACAATAAATACCACTAGTGCATGGAATTGATATTTATGGATGTCATTTGGGGATTTTTGAATGCTATTTTAAAGTTGAAAGGGTGTAAACACAATGTAAGCAACCAAAAAGTAGACATGAATAGCTCTTCTAGGATGCCTTGATCAAAACTTCATAACTAGAAGATATATGTATGATTATGAACATATAATGTAGAAGAGAGATCGACATACATTCTATCTATAATACATTAATGATATCTATAAAATCAAATGTTTAAGATATACATATATGTATTGATTCGTTCAACAAGATAGAAGACACAAATATTGAAAGAAACCATAATAATATGCATGCTAATTTTTTTTTCATTTAGAGGTAATTTCCCTTTGTCCTAATTACACAACATAATACACAATAGTTATGTAGATTACAATAGGAGGAAATAGAAGGGACCCTTTGATATTGGTCCTGGGACTATTGCATTGCATTCCCCAAAATTTAATTCAAGTAGTGTTTACAGAGCTAAATGAAAATGCCTCATCATTTTCTCAGTGGTAAAGGGTTTCTTTATAGGTTTTCTTATATTTGTGTATTGGTTGGCCCATGTTTGATATGCAACACCCTAGTAATCTATTTCATTGTAAGAAGTAATGATTCATGGTGAGCACACAAAATAAGTTTGTTTTCACTGTCTTCATATCTGCTTTGGTTCTTTGGAATTAAATGAGGATATCTGGAAACAAACAATACTTGGAATTCCTTATCCACTTTTGTTACATTATTAATTGACGAATACTAAAAGATTTTTCTATTGTGACTCATTGATTTTTAGTCCTTGCACCTTTTAGTTTAGGAGGAGGGTGTGAGGTATTGGGTTGATATGGATGCCTTTGTGCCACCCGAAAAAATACTTGCAGAGCCTCTTTTTGTTGTCCTTTTACCAAATAGTCATACACCATTCTTATGAATATCTATCCAAACTTATTGATTGTTCTCCCTCCCTTCAAATTTTTGAATGACTTGTTTAACTTGGTGAGGGGAATGTAGTCAATGTTCCCCAGGGTTTGAATTAATGTTGACAACATAGCCTATGTAGTAATGGAGGGTTGTAACTAATTGTAAATTTCAAAACCATAAGGGATTATTTTCTTATTGAGAACATCTATTAGGTGAGGGAGTGAAACTCATATTATTCTCTTATATGGATCTGCATGATTCTATTTAAGCTGATCATTCTAGGAATATGGTACATCATGACTAATATTTGTACCCATATGTTTTAGGAATTTCTTAATTGGTTTATTTTCTTCTACTATCCTCTTAAAGGTATTCCTCCAAATATTGCATTTATTTATGTTTGTCTCTTTATCCATGTATACAAAGGTCCTATTATTAATTCCAATAATCCCAGGGTCCCTATCATAGAGTTTATATATCACTTGTTTTACTATTTTTTTTTGTTTTATTCCCAACTGTACCTGTTTTTGGTGTGTTACTGAGGTACTTGGTGACTTTCTTGTGCAAAGCATCAAAATATAGGTAGAATTGAAGATGGACCCTTAATGATTGAATATAATTGAATATATATATCCAAACATTGTTTTTAACTTGCCTCAAGGTTTTAACCATCTCTGCTTTAGTCAAGGCCTCTTCATGCTTGATATTTCATGTTTTTATGTCTTCTTTTAGAACAACCACCTATTTATTCTCTCCATGCAAATTATTTTCGACTTCATCCAACTTCCACCCTTAATTCTTGAGTTTTTCCTATATTTTTCCATGCAAGCCTTCTTCTATGACCACTTTCATGGCATTTTCTTCTTCCTTTTCTTTCCATTCATTTACATAATATATCAATATATCAATTTGTTGTTGCAACTATGAAATTGATTCTATAAATGTGGGTGGATGGATGGATAAGGAAGCTAGTGCTATCTCTTTGTGGGCTTAAGTGATCTCATGTTTCATGGAGAAAATTGATGCATTGAGCTTTTCAAGTTTGAATTCTAGGTATATGACATTGCATTAGATAAACTCTAAGTTAGTGATTCTATTTTCCATCTCTTGGTTTTGTGCCCACAAACAAGATTCATAGGTTAATTTATACCTTTTTTCAAGCACTTGTTTTGTGATTGGAAAATAAGGGGCCATATTTGATCTTTATATTACCTTTAATCTCTCATCCTTTTCTTTCAAGAGGATAATAACTTCAATTGAATCCAATTTCCCCTTTCAATGCATTACTACTTTCTCAACAAGTGGTGATATGTTGATCAATTGTTCCTAAGATGATATACATGGATTCTCTTTAGGTAATTGGTTAGAGGTATTTCCATAATTTTTAGATAGTCCATGTGCCTTGGATGTGCTGAGAAGAGACAATGTCATATGCACTAGTATGGAGATATCTATTACCCTCATTGACACTTAGAATGTTTGTTTATATGACAATATGGTATGATAGGATGTTGCCTTTTGTAATGCCTAACCCTATTAAACTATGTTACTAAATTTAGCCAAGGATAGATCAAACTAAAATTTAACACATGTAAATTATTCAGTTTACCAAAAAATTTCTAATATAGAGTAGGAACAATATCACACAGATTATATTCCTTTATATTTAAACATGAATTAAGCAATTGGTAATCAAATTGATAAAATGACTAAGAGTAAGGCATAAATTTATGAAAATGAGAAAAAATGATTTACAGAGGTTTGCAATAGAACCATACCAACAATAATAATGGAAACACCGACAACCAAATATGGGGGGGAAATATCCAGCCAACCTATCCCCCAATTGCAAACTAATTGATCCCAATCCCTCAACCAAGAAAACTATGCTAGACATCATTCGATTACCTCCTTACCAAAGTAGGGAAATCCTCTCATCCTCCTTTGAAAAGAACATATCATGCAATAGACAAACTAGACCTTAAAAACCCTAACAACTGCTTCAAGGAAGAAGAGAAACCCAACAAACTGCTCCAAGGAAGAAGATGACACCCCCATAAATTCCCCTCCTCTAATAATCCCATTTTATTTATTATTAAAATAAGTTTTAATTGCATGGATGGCACTTGTCATCCATGCACTAATCACAGTTTAGATTAATAAATCTTATTTTAGAGTTAAGTATGCACCTAATTATTATTTATGAATATTTTCCTACCATATATACATCATTATGATTCATTTTCAAGTTGGGGCATTTGTAGTGGGGATTTTTCCCCTACCACGTGCAAAAGAACCTACCCTAGATCAACCAGATCATAGGGTAGATTTCAATGGTGCGAAGTGTCTTTCAACCTCGACTTACAATAATAAATGACAATAATCAAGAACAAAAATATCTTTTTATAATTTTTTATTTTATTTTATAACTACCAACAAATAAAAACAATAGACATACCTTTCTTTGAAGTGGTCCAGTGTAGTCATCCGAGGAAATGGTCCTATGGCTCCACGGTTTGGGTCTCCAGTCTACTCCACTAGTGGTTGTAAAATAGGGGGAATGGATCCAAATGGGAATGGAGCAATCTCAACATACATTGTGGGAATGATACAGGAAAGTGTGATGATAATGGAGAAAGGCTCAAGAGTGAATGAATGGATGAAAAAATTTCAAAAGTGCTTGTTGTGAGACCTTCACAATGTATTTATAGGATGGTCCAAGGTTTTTTTGACCCATGGTATTTTATTGTGCATGGTATGTATCTATGGTTTTGACCCATTCTCATTTTTAGGTTTGTTTTGTCCTTTTTGGAGAGAGTGGAGATAAATCACAATAAATTCTCAACTTCCCTTCATTTATGGGGAAGGAATAATAAATTTTTGGACCATATTTGGTGGAATTTTAGTTGTGAAGGTCAAATTGGAGGAAATAATGATGTATAATTATGGTTTGGACCATAAAGAGCCAAGTGAATAGTTTTTTGTGTTAACAGATTGCTCCCTGATGTGCGAGGGAAGGATCTCATCGTATGGCCTATAGACATCATAGGATCAAGGGAAAATGGTGACAACGATGGAGAGACTAGAGAGGACCGCGGAGGAGTGGAGTCTCCTCATTCGAATTGCAACATATTTTGGTTTGTATTTCTTCTAAAATATGGATGAGGTACATATAATATTAGACATGTATATGGATGAGGTGGGCATACCCATTCTTGTAACAATGTCTCAATATAAAAATGGGTATCAAGACTCAAATAATGGGAGCCAATCAATACATAGATACAATTGGTAGTACATAATGGTGGCCTTAATGGAAGGATGAATACCAATACTGATATAAAGAACTGGTACATATGAACAATGACATTATGATGGAATTCAATATCACAACAACTAATGCTCTGTTGGATTTGGAGGTGTACACATATGTATGGACTCAATGTTCGAGAGTCAAAATCTTTGAGGTACAATAAAAAACATCAAGTAATTTAGATACACAAAAGCATGATACTAATGGGATTTCGAACACTGTCCCCAACGCATCCCTAAAATCATAAGAGACATGGAACTATATGGGTCCCAAAATAGAGCCACCAATGTGCTAGAGTTAGGTGACAACCGGGGTCTTTGACCAAATAATGAAGGAGCCAATATGTTGTATGAATATGAATGGTGCAATGATGGAGTTGAAGTCAAGCATGTGAGATACAACCAACCTAGAAGGCACTAAGGACTCCTTTCAAGTGGTCCAAGGAAATCATCAATGAGGTGGATGAAACTAGGATATAGAGACCTCTAGGTCTATCCTTTGGAATAGATGTGTTGACGTCGATAGAGGAAGACCTGCAACCACCAAGGAAATAAGGTTTCCTTGATAGAAGCATGAGGGGGACAACTAGATATGTGGAACAATCAGGGGACTGACACACTGAATGGGGGACAGGGGCAAGGGAGTATGAGTGACTCAAACTTCTTTTGTTCAGAGTATGCCGATAGGGATGACCTGACAACAAATGATACCGACTCATAGGGAAGGGATCATAGTTGTGAAACTGGATAGATAAATACAATGGGAAATACTGGGGGAAATAAATAGAAGTGATGTCCAAGGGATCCAAGGGAGACTCATCGTAGAGTACTTGGAACAAAGGTGACCCAATGGGGGGAACTTACCATAATGTGAGACCAAATGTAAGATGTGTGGGCACCTAGAGACACTATTTTGGACGTTGTTCATAGTTTAAGGAGCACGAATAAGGGATATAAGTATGCTCAATATGATACTATCTCATGGATTTTTGTTGAGCCCAAGATGGTAAATGATCGATGGTGTTTTTATTTTTAGAGAGTTTGAAAACATGAAGAAGACTCCAGTGGTTCTATTTTTCATACAGTAGTCTCCTAAGTTTGAAAACAGATAAAAGTGTACAAAGGAGAGCTCTCCCAACCGAAAGGGGCAGAGAGACTTCTTTTCCGTAGGTAGTCCAACCAGACCGAAAAAGGTTAAAACTATATTGATTGGAAATTCATTCAAATACTTTTACGAGCATGAATGAAACCAAGTTTTCTTGGCGATATTTTCTTTATGATAGGGTAGTAAAATATCTAGAATACAACCCATAATGATATTTTTTGTAATTTACAGTCCCAATGTATGACAAAGCATAAAAGGATACAAAGGGAAACGTTCCTATGGAAGGTGCCAGAGTGGTACTTTTCTTTAAATAGTCTGCATAGTCCAAAAAAAGGAGATAAACGAGGCCACATAGATGCCCTTTCAAATACTTTAACAAGCGTGAAAGGAAGCAAGTGTGCTCAACAATCTTTTCATTCTTTTAGGATTCAGAAAAGAGCTTAATAGAAACTTCCTAATGACCAATAAAGCAAGGAGGAAGTGTTTGATGTACCAAGAGGAATGATGTTATGAACTTGGCTAATATGAATAACAATAGAACACTGGTGGGGCCTCCTTACAGGATGATGGATGGTGGTAAAATAAGGCCAAGTTTTCACTATGGATGGAGTGGATGGCTTGTGAACATGCCAATATGTATACGATTTGATTTGTGTGGTGGCATGAAAATCGACGTGACTCTAGGAAATGGCCAGAAAATTCATAGGGAGAGCATGAGACATGGGTCTCTTCAACATAACTAGGACGAAAAACCAAATCTGATGGTGCAAACGACATGAAAAATGACGTCGCGTTGCTCCGCGGTGTATGGAAGTAAAGTGTGAAAAATGGAGGCCTATAAATAGGGGGGACCACTTGACATGTGTCCTTTTCACTATGTAGTGTTGAGTTGGAGTGGAGGGCCCCAAGACATAACTGTTGATTTATTCCAATTGGACTGATGATTTTTCGATCTGTGACTAGAAGGTAAGAGCTCTCACCGAGCTCGTCAATTTCAGTGGTTTACTTTTTGGTTTGCTTCACTCTGAGGGGCCATGGCTAAGCCTGAAGGGTTCTCGGGGTCGGGTCACACTTTTTGAGGGAAAAGGTGCAACTCAAGTCGCACTTATCAAGAATATAGGCATGACCTGATCTCACTTGTTGGGGAGACAGGTTTGACCTAGGTCACACCTATTCAAGAGATAAGAGAGACCTAGATGCACCCGCCAAGAAGTTTTACGCGACTTGAGTCGCACAAAAAGGGCCGACAGGCACGAACTAGCCTAGAATGGGAATTTTTGTGTAACTGGGTCTGATAGGGACTTTGTGTCATGATGCCTCAATTCGGGTGGCGAGAGAAAGACATCGGGATCTCAGAGATGACGTGGAGGATGATGGAGCGGTACAGGACATGCTCTCCTAGTGTGGGTTGCTGAAGTTATTTTAGATCCCCAAACAAAACTTTTGCTGAAAAAGCTGGTGAGTTATTAGGATCGAGACTCAGTGTGTTTCACTATCCAGGGTGAGCGATTGAAGATCACCCTCTGAGATGTGTATTTTCTAACTGGACTCCCACTGCTCGACGTGATTGAAAATACCTCACTGAAGCTCTCGAGGGGGGTGTTGATGGATGACCTATGCTACAGGAATTTCTATGCCTCAACATATGTGCACAAGTCATACATATTGCTATGCGACATCAAGATTCTGGAGATTCGAGCAGTGGAAGCTATGGCACTACGCATACTGGGATTGAGAGGCTGTACAAGATCTTAGGTGACCAATTAATGATGGTCAAGAGTGTGCTGAGGGGAACCTACTATGGGTGGGCCTAGATTTACTTGATAGTGGTTTGACATGCATTGAACCAAGTCATCTTGGAGGGTGGGGATTTCTGTTTCCACTCCTTGTGCTCATTTTTCTTTGAGCAGCTACCTACACTGTGACTGCATTTGGAGGTGCGTGAGGGGGGACCTCGCGAGCCTCACATGAGGAGATGGTGCAAGATGATGATTATAGAGGAAGGAATCTTGGTGGGTTTCTTCTTCACCTAAGATATTTTTTCATAGTGGCAACAACTTCCAGTCTATATAGAGGTCTATCCATACATGGTGATGGATTACTGGGGAGACCTGGAGATGCCTCGACCTCTAGGGTAGGTATGGGGACCTAACGATACACATACATTATGATTTTATGGTTACATTAATATATTTTTACTAGCATAGAGGTAGCTAGATCATGTATGTGATAGATATTGATGCCCTACTCTGTGCATATGCAGACGTGGGACCATAGCCTCTAGCGGGGTACTAGCAACACAGGGGAAGGGTGGAGTGTTTAGATCCATCCAATCACGGGAAGAGGAGGTGGTAGAGTGCAACATTGGAACACTGCAGCTAGACATGGAGAGGTTGTTGGAGAGGGTCACTGACAACATGTGGAAGTACCTAGATGATGGTATGATCGCCACGTGCTATAGGATTCCTCTGGAGTGGATCTCTCTCATGTGGAGGATCACAGTTACTACTGAGTATGTTAGAGAGGTATCACAATGTGACATGCCTATGAAGGAAGACATATTATATAAGGAGGAGGACACTAAGTCAGAGGAGGATGACTTAGACTAGCAGCTTGTGACACTGTCCCCAATGCATTTGAGTATGGGGATTTTTGTATATGTATGTGACTAGGTGAGAAATCCTGTGGATATTCTCATTTTGTACTAAACATGATATTTATGATATATACGCACATGGATGCACTTTTTGTATTTTTATGAGTTTTTATGAGTCTCTTTTTATGATGATTATTATGCCTATATGATGTATATGACATGTGTATGCATGACTATATGATGATTCATGATGTAGTGTATTTCCTATATGCGATGATTAATGTGCCAATATAGAACATCATTATCCATTTGGTATACTATAGTATTGAGACTTTTGGGAACATGTATGAATGAAATGGATTCAAAATATCTAACCAAGTGTCTAGTGCATAGGAACTTTCTAAAGAGGCAAAGATTGCGTACCCGGTAGCAGTTATTCAACTGGGAGACAAACAACTAGGAGTCTAAGAAGACATCAAGGCGATGAATACCCAAGTGAAGGGTGACAGTCAAGACACCATTGATGCCATTGTACTTAGCCTGGTTGTTGGTAGCAACACCAACATACATTCCATCAATATGGATCAACTCATGTGATGGGGAATAAATGACCCACGCATCCTAGGTGAGATTAGGATACCATCTACTTGCGTCGTCAGCGAAACCAACATAGCAAGGTGAGGTAGGATCCATATGGAGCAACCAAGGAAACAAACTGTGAGACTCATGGAAAAAATGATGTAAAACAAGAATAAAAACTATGATACAAGGTTACTCATGGTGAGCGACATCAGGCATAAAACTTCTTGAGGTAGAACCCATTGCAGGGATTCTTCAAGAGGCGACTATTAGAGTCAGAAAGGAGACATGCCTCCTTTCCGAGACATCGATGGATGACATAAGGGGCATACCACATGGATTCAAACTTCCATTTCCCAATATTATCATTGGCTTGGTCGTAGACAAGCAGTAGGCCCCTCTCGCTAAAGGTGCGTGGGTGGACATGGGAGTCATAGCGGGACTTCGATTGAGTCTTAGCTACTTTGATCATTTGGAGAGCAACACGACAGTCCTTATTGGTCTGTTCAAGCATAGGTAGGCATTGTTATAATAGTGAAGTATCAGGTAGAAGTTCGACGACAATGAAGAGCGACAGAATATGGAATTCAATGGGAATAACTAATTCCACACCATAGAATAAGTGAATTGGGGTAAACCGGTGGTGGTTTTAGTCAATGTCCAGTAGGACCAAAGGGTGGAAAAGAGAAAGTGATTCTAGTTGGATTTTTGTGTGTCCACCATTCATTGGAGCATGGTTTTGAGGATCTTATTGACAACCTCAACTTGGCCATTTCCCTAGGGGTAATAAGTGGAGGAATACTCATGTTCAAACTTCAACATGATGGAGAGATCTATCCCAACAATGTCCTTGAAATGAGAATCTTGGTCAAATACTAATTATTGGGAGACACTGAAATGAGTGATAACATGGTTACAAAATAAAAGTGCCACTGTATCAGCCTTAGAGTTGAAAGTAGGCATGGCCTCGACCCATTTGGTAAAGTAATCAACAACCACAATGATGTATTTATGGCTGCTGAAAGAAGGAGAGTTACAGGTCATGAAGTTAATCGTCCAATTACAAAAGGGACTGAATTTGATGATAGGGTGTAGCGGCACGGTAGGTGTCCTTGCCATTGGGGAACATATCTGACAATTGTGATAGTGTTTAATTGCATGGATGCAATAAAAAAAGATGGCATATCTTTTGAGCGGTAGCCAAACTGGAGAGGTGGCCACCACAAGCTCCACTATGACAGTCATTCAGGACTTGTTTGACTTCATCGTGGGTGAGGTAACAACGTAGTATGGTGTCAACACTATGCTGATACAAGACATCCCCAATAAGGAGATATCGAGTGGCCTGCTGTCAGATGCGATAGTGATATTCACAGCTTAAATGGGGCCCAAATTTCTTTGTGCACAAGTACATGAGAATTCTCCCATACCATGGTTCTTTCATAGAGATGACAAATAAGAATTTGTTAGGAAGATTGATTGTGATAGGTGGTGAGGTAGACGCCAAAGGGAAGTATTCCATCAAGGAAGCTAATGTTGAAGCTTTGGTTCTTTTTGGTGTGACAAATTCCAGGTCATACTCTTATAGAATGACAATCCACTTGGTAGCATGACCTTGGACAAGGCAATGACTCAATAAATAATGCATGGGGTTGGAATCGACCACAGCTCAAGTTCGACTCATGAGAATGTAGTGAAATAGATTTTGAACCGAAAATATGATGACGATGGCCATTTTTCGATTCATGGGAGTAACATAAAGGTGGTCCAGAAAGTTTCAAACTCACATAATAAATCACTGCCCTTGAAGAGCATCATTTTATTGTAGTAATACTCTACCAATAGCATTTTCAGATGCCAACACATAGAGGATAAAATACTTGGTGAAGTGGAGAGGAGACAACAATGGAGCAGAAGTCAAAGCTTGTTTTAATACATCAAAAGTGCCTTGCACATAATCATCCCATACAAAAGGAATGTTGGTACAGAGCAAGCATAAGAACCCATGGACTTTAGTCACATAGTCCAGAATAAACTGGCGAAGGAAATTGGCCTTTCCTTGGAGGCTCTACAATTGGCGCATAGTATGTGGGGGGGGTATTAAGGATGGCTTGAACCTTTGAAGGATCCACGACAATACCTTTGTGAGACACGATGAATCCTAGTAAGCGACCGACTGGGACACAAAAGACACACTTTAGGGGGTTCAAGTGGAAATATATTTGTGACATCACATGAATACTTGTCGTAAGTTGTCCAAATGTTGAGAATGCTTCCGAGATCGAGCTGTGAGGTCATATAAATAGAACAAGATAATATGAATAAGGTCATGGAAGAAAAAGGTCATGGCCCGCTAAAAATTGGATGCAACATTTGCTAGGCCAAATGACATGACAAAATACGCAAAAGTGCCCCAGGGGGTGAGGAAAGTGGTTTTGTATTGATATTCTTTGCAGATCTGAATTTGGTTATAACCAGAAAACCATCCATGACGGAAAATAATTCATGGCTCGCGCAAGCGTCAATGATCTGGTAAATGAATGAAGTGGGGAAGTTATCTTTGGGACACACCAAATTCAAGTCACAGAAGTCATTACAGACACAAATGGTACGTTGTTTTTTTAATAATGGGAACATGATTGGAAACCCAAGTGGTATACACTATGGGGTATACTAAACCTTCTTTCTGCAGTTCATTGATTTGAGCTTTGACAACAGGGGCCTTTGACAGGTGAGTAGGACGTTGTTTTTGGATAATGGGGGAAAACGCAGGCCAGGTGTCAATACAATGCTCGATGATGGATGGATCAATCCCATGCATATTTGTATATGACCAAGTGAAAATATCACAAAATTCTTGAAAAAGTGTTTTGTATGAAGCAAATTCTTAATGGGAGCAAGACGCTCTGAGTGTAATATCCTCAACTATGCCGAGGGTGGTTGATATATTGAACTTAATGGAACCATGGGACTTTGTAAGTCCCTTCCATGGGGGTTGTTGGCAATTATAACGACATATAGGGAGTGGAGGTGGTAGATGCCACAGAGGGGTCAATGGTTTCTGTGGTAGAGCCATACTGGTTTCGTCGATTCTATAGGTTGACATGAGACGATAACGTCATAAGGTGATGGACAACACGATTAATGGGTTGACCCACATAAGTGGTTGCGGTGGTTTGTGGTACCAAGGGTTGGGTTGTAGCCATTCCTTGATTTGGTAGGGGGTTTTGCAGCACCATAGGTGGAGGACCTAGTGGTGGTGGGTTTGGATGAGTCAGAGCATCCATTTTGGGGTCACGTTGATTATCAGTTTGGAGTAAATGGATGGTGCTATTCATATGAGGACACTAATGTGTATAATGGTCGTAAATGTTACAAATGGTGCACGAATGTCTATTCCACAACTGTGGGTTCTTCCTAGGTATAGGGGGACGCTAGGGATTATGTGCAGGGGGTTTGGCTCCATTATTGTTCAGAGGGTTCGGTTTTTGGCCACCTCCTTGAGGTTGTTTGTTTCCCCAGTTCCTACCTCTCTGGAATCTTCCCTACCCTTGTTGGTTATTAGGGGTGGGTTGATCAGGGAGGTTCTACTGTGCATAGACATGTCCTTGAGGAGTAGGAAGAGTCAGGGTCAGAGTTGGAGTAGGTTGCACATGTGGTTGGTAATAGGCAGGATCAGCTAGGGGGGCTACAAATATGATCATCTAGCCATTACACGAATTTGGCGAGCAATTTGGTCCGTGAACATGAGAAACTAGTGCAGGAGGCGCATAGGAAGGTGTGGTTCTAGAATGAGCCATTACTCATGAAAAATCATGGGCGTAACCTGGTTGGGAAATACTAGGGGTGTTACCAGAATGGGGTGGCATCGAAGGAGAGGCCATGTAAAAGTGAGGATGCTGAGTAATAGAGCCAATGAATCCATCAATGACATGGGCTTGCCCTGATGTATCTTGATGTGAGGAGCCAATATGGGGAGCATCAAGTATAATGGTGAAAATATAACCCGATTGGATGTAGATGGGATCAAACTATTGTGCCTTCAAGATGGCTTCCTCCTTGGTTTATGGTATCTCAAATGCCAAACATCCTTGGATATAGGGGGATTAAGGGTTTAAGAAACTAATCGAGGAAAATTATATCATCTAACTGGATCTTACACAAGTTACGGTGATGACGCCACTCATGGACATGATTCGTGATATGGGTAGCTATGTTTTGTTCACAGGATAATAGAATTTCCACACCCTCATCATATAGAATGGGTGACTAGAAATACTGAAGAAACATCGAGGCTAACGAGAAAAATTCCAGGTAGGTGGCATGAGCCAGTTTGATATACCATGTCACGCCCCCTCCCTCCTGAGAGGAAGTGACCTAACGACACTGCTATCATTTAATCGGGTAATATAAGCCCCATGAACATAAGCAATGAAATGCATTAACATAAAATTTTTATAGATGCATAATGCAATCTACATCAGAAGCAAGAACATTTCATTCAACACATACATGCTGTTCATACTCATAAAAAAAGCAACATTCATCCTGCTCAAGCATTTAACATGTTCATGATAATTTACGAAGCAAATACAATTGAAAAGTTGAATACAAGAATACTTATCTTGAGAAGAAGCTTCCCCGCAACTAGCTATATCGCTGCAATGTTCCACCCAACCATAGGCCAGTGTGCTCCTTAATATCTTAGAATCACTGCCACTCCCGAGGTGGTCATGATTTCCACAAGGAACTAGAGAACACAAACTTACACACATCAATTCCAAACACCCATAGTCAAGTCAATAATGTCATCTCACTCACAGATGGATTCTTGAACTTACTCATCCAAGCCAACACAGGGATGCACTACTCAACAAAATACAAGTTCTGGGTATGGACAAAAACACCCTCAAACCCAAAATAAAAAAATGACAAATGGGGAAAAATGACCCAAGTGATCAAATCGATTCAAGAAACATTCTATGGCTTCATAGAGGAAAAAATGACCTCCATTCATACCCAAAATGTACATCTATCTTCCCACCTACTAGGATTTACAAAAAACGATTTTCTAGCTTGGATAATAATGAAGAAAACACAAAAAATTGAGAGGGAAACGCTTAGCAAATCCCAACTATGTGAGGAAAGGGAAAAACACCTTCTCAAACCCCCCAAATGTAAATATCTTCTATGTATTCACTTAGCAACACCAAAAATGTTTTTTCCCAACTACACATACACTTAGCAACCCTCAAAAATGACTTTCCAACTGCACATACATTCAACAAGACCCAAAACGAATTTCCAACCATGGGAAATATGGATAAATCAACCAAAATCATGAAGGGAAATGCACAGGAGCTCCAAAAACGTGAGAGAGCAAAACTGATGGATGAACAACCAGACGGCCATGCATTTCCCAGCATTTACTTACCTAAGAAGTGAAAAACACGTTTTTCTAAAATGGGTGCTCTGCCCAATTTGCAATTGACCTCCATACCTTTCCCATTCCCATGCAATAACAAAGTCAACCACTTTTCGATGACTGGGGACAAAAGACAAAATGGGTAGTGACAGTTTTATGGTTTTTCCCTTTGACATTTGGATTCTCCTCATTGGCTCAAGGGTTTGAATATCCCCCCACCTTATTCCTTGTGAAATCATGCCCCCATCTCTTTAATGTTGCATTGACATATCTAGTTGTGGGTATTTTATTAATTGCATATTTACATGATGTAGAAAATTATATTGTGCCATCAACTAGCATGATAACCATCGGCATCGATTTTAATTGCCGAAATGTAGAGCACTAAATCCATGATGGGGCCTTTGCCTTGAGATACACACCATGATTTATTAACGCTATTTACACCATTTATAATTTAATGCAATTGGGGTTGAAACCGGGGTATTACAATCCCCTCCCCCTTCAATAACACTGTCCTCAGTGCTCATCAAAATCGAACAAGTATGCTAGCCTGGAACTACCTCAGAGATTTACAAAATTGAACAAAAGGCTATACTGGCGCTACCCCAGTGCTCTGCAAAATTGAACAAAAATGGATGTGCCAATCGCATGGCATCGTCCAAGTCCCATGTAGCCTCATCAGGATCGTGGTGTTCCTTCTACATTTTCACTTGTCCAATGGTACGATTTGGAACTCCCCCTTGGTCCCACTATGCAGATGTCTTGCGTGTAGACTCCTCCAAATCCTTGATTGCATTCTTCACTACACACCACCAAATATTTTTTTGGTCTTGGAGAATCCTTCTCTGCATCTTGGAACACCTCCAATGTCTTTAGCATCCAATAATACCTATGCTTAAGCCCCAAGCAATGAGTCAATTCCCATGTTAGTATTCACAAGATTTTCCAAAATCATAGATGAATCACATGCACTTGTATATCGACATAAAATCAACAAGAAGTTTCCAAGTGAACCAAATAATTATCTTGCATTAGTATTTTCTTTTGGTTCCACAGGTGTTCGACTGGGATTAATACCACCATGGCACTCATAACCCTGCCCCACCCCACACCTAGGTGTGCATTAAAGGGTAGCCAAATTTCTGCAAGCCTCAGATCACCTGAAAATATCTTTCAACCGAGATCTGACAGCTCTGCTTTAGAGCCTAAAACTCCCTATAGGTTCTCACCAAGATCGGTTCCCCCTTTCCAGACACTGCAACAAATTAATTCAGTGTCAGATTCATTCCTATAAGGTGCAATCTATGACAAGATTTTCAAAATCATGGCTACATCATATGCTCATGTATTTTTACAGAAAATCAACAACAACAAAAATTTGATAAGTAAACTAAATACTTATCCGTATAACATCTCTCAACCAAGATATGGTAGCCCTGTTCCAGATCCCAAGACCTCTCTTCATGCTTAATGGAATCTCTGCTTAAGGATCAACACCTCCTCTAGTGCTCGCCAATCTTAGGAAATTCCTTTCCAGACAACAAAATGAATCAACTCACTTGTCAGATTCATTTCCATAATATGCAACCTTTAACAAGAATTTCCAAAATCCGGACTGCATCATATGCATATGTATAATTACAGAAAATAATCAAGAATTTTCCAAGTAATCAAATACTTATCTGCATAGAATCTCTCAACTGATATCTGGTCATCCATGCTTCAGATCCTAACACCTCCTTAGGTGCTTAATGATAGCACTAGATTAAGGGAATAACACCTCCTCCAAGTGCATACCAATGCTTAGGCGCTTCCCTTCCAGACACCATAATACCTAGGGGTTATTCTCTTCATAGAGCCCCCACTCTCGTGATAGATGACGTGACTGTGTGTGGAGATAAGTCTAACCAGATGTGTTACACCTTGGGCGTCCCTAGTGATGCATACTAGTGCCTAGATGGAAGGGGAGGTGAAGCTATGTACCCAACTACATCCTTCCAGAGGAGCCAACTTTCTCAAACACATCCTCTTGAGAAGCTATGTACTCCAAGGGCGAACCACCATCATCTCAGTTGCATTACATTCAAGCATGTAGTTCATATGAGATATCATCATAAAAAAAATTCAACCATAGGTGTTCATACCTATTCCAAACACATCCCTACGAGAAGCTATGTATCCAAGTACATCCTTCCAAGGATCCATGTACACCTAGTACATATTTTCATCATCTCATCTGCATTACATATAAGCATGCAGTTCATATGAGATGTCATCATAAAAAATTTCAATCATAGATTTTCAAATCTATTTCATGCATGGATAAATTTTCAATTATCAAATGATCAATAACATTTTTAGTCAAATCAAAGTTTGAATTCACAATTCTGCTTCCCACAGAAAATTAGATTTTTGCAACCATGAGATCATCCTCATATTGTTTGGATTTTGCAAGTGGGAGTACTCATCCCCTACTTACACATGCTTCCCAAAACCTGGACATTCACATACAACATGTCATCTGGACATCATTTTAGATCAGCCAAACAGTTAATAATATTTGATTAACAACAAAATTTAAAATATGAATTTCAAAATCTATTTTGTTCAAAAGTTAGATTTTAGTCATGAGATCCTTCTCATAGCACATGGCAGTTTCTTGCCTTGGTTTCAGTGGGTGCAACCAGACTAATCTGTTTCGGTCATTCTATCTGCAGTCTTCAGGAAGGTCCATTTCCTCATGGAACTGTTCACATGCAGGGTTCCTCATCCTATACATAGGTTCAAATTTACCTGCAGAATATCCTTCAATGACCTACAAGTTACACAAAATATCTTACATCTGTTAACTTTCTTGGAGTAGGACAACTCCTCATGGCCTAAATATTTTTAGGGTGTACAAATATTCCTGTATCTGAGATAATGTGACCTAACTAATGATTCCATCTTCGTAGAAGTCATAGTTGCCTAAATTTGCATACCGCTAATACTTCCTGAGCAATTTCAAATTCAGCCTCAACTGTTCCATAGGTTCTTCTTCATTCTTTGAATAAGTAAGAATGTCATCAAGGAAAACAAGAACAAACTTGCCCAAGTTCCTGTTGAAAACATTATTCATGAGGCACATGAATGTAGGTGGTGCATTTGTGAAACCAAATGGTACCACCACAACCTCATAAGATCCATACCTTGTTCTGAAGGCTGTCTTATGAACATGTTCATCCTTGATACTTACCTGATGGTAATCAGACCCCAAGTCAATCTTGGAAAATACCTTTGCTCATCTCATTTGGTCAAAGAGGTCATCAATTCTAGGAAAAGGATACTTGTCCTTCACAGTGACTTTGGTCAGCTGTCTATAATCAATGCACAACCATAGTGTACCATCTTTCTCCTTCTCAAACCAAATTGGTGCTCCCTACGGGGACACACTTGGTCTGATATGCTTCTTTTCCCACAACTCTTGCAACTGTATTTTTAGCTCTAGGATTTCTAGTATGCTAATCCTACAGGGTGTCTAGGACACTAGTGCTTCTCCAGGAACACGATCAAGGGTAAAATTAATGTCACTCTTTGGATGAAGCCTTGGAATTTCATCAAGAATAACATTCTAGAATTCCTGTAGCATATGAAATCCCTCCAACCTAGGAGTCTCATACACTGCTTCCTCCAAAACATGAGCTGCATACACTCTGTAACCTCTCCCAAAAAAATTCTTCAGCTGCATTCCTGAATACTTCCTTCTAGAGATCACTTTTGGAAATCCTTTCACAACCCTTAGGTTATCTTCTTCAACCAAGAACTCAAAATTATTTTTGTAACAATCAAGCTTCGCTCTATGTGCTTCTAACCAATCCATTCTAATGAGGACATTGTAGGATCCAAGTGGCAGAACATTCAGATTTGCATAGGTGACTAGCCCATCCATGACCAGTGGAAATTTCCTTACCACCTCACTGATCTTCTTCTTAGTTCCAGTGGCTAGCCGGACTAACCATGATCTTCTATGCTTTGACTTCTTCAAAGTGCACATCTCAACAAGTCTAGGGGTGATATAAATGTGAGTAGACCCAAGGTCAATCAAAACAGAAATAGTCTGTTCAACAATATCACCCTCAACTTCCACCAGAGTCTAGTTATGACCTTCCTGGTGGTCTTCTAACACTGCACTAATTTTAGGAATGATCCCTACTTCCTGATCCATAATTTTAGCTTCTTGGGTGTTAGGGACTTAACCCTCATTCCTATTCTCAAGTGGACAATTCCTGCGCAGATGGAGTCTTTCACATCCCCAACATTTGAGAGGTTCCTTTGTATTTTCCCTCCACTCTGTTCATATTAATCACAGCTTGTGATGGTTGCCTTTGCTACTTCAGGAGGTGAGTAGGTTTAAAACCTTTCTTCCTTGGGTTAAGCTTCTCATTATTCTTGTGGGAATTTCTCTTACTCCCTTCTACCTTTGTTAACTGATGCCCATATTTTATCTACCTTTGGAGATATGCCAAACTCTGTAGAATGGTTGTAGTTGACTGGTTTTTCTCTACCAGAGCCTTGACCAGCCTCTTATTTTCTTCTTTGCAATCATGCAACTCTGCCCTCATGCTTCTTATGGTAGTTTCAACATCTAGGGAAATCTCTTGTTCCCTCTTCCCAATAGCTTCAATTCCATGACCTTGGATATTGTAAGATGGCCTTACATACCCTTCCCCATGTGGACAAATCTGATGCAAATGGAGTCCTCCACATCTCTAGCATTGGAGTGGCTTTCTTCTCTCTTGTGGATCTCTTGTCTTTTCCCCCATAGCATCTTTGTCATGTCCATAGGGATTCTGTGCATCATCCATGCTTGTTAATTTTCTTCGCACTAATATTCTTTGACCTTCTTGGTCTGACCAAGATCAACTCTTCAATATGCACTATGACCCTGCAAAATGTGTTGACAACATCATTTGTTAGTCAACATCAAAAATTCAAACAATTACTTACCAATTGCTTCTTGCAGGCATGAACAATCAATGTTCCTCTCATCGGGTTTGATAAGTTTAGCGATTATGCTAATTAGCACTCCTTCTTGCTGTAGTTTCCTTTCTGCAATAATGACTGTCTTAGGGGGACGATGGGGGTCACAGGGAGCTTGTCCCACTATCATTTTTCACTTTTCTGGCACGTGCAGATCCCACTGAAAACTTGCTAAAATTCTCTGTTTTGGAAAAATTTTCATTTCCCTTAGATAGACATGTTAGTTTTTCAACATTTAAGCTAGCATTATGTTAGGATCTTTACTGAGAGAATAACAAGTACAACAATCAAAACACAAGAGACAATGAACACAATGTTTTTGATCGGGGAAACCATAAATGGAGAAAACCCCGCAACTTCCTCAAAGATAGAATCACCACAAGATGTAAGACCCCAAAACGGTAAGATGCACCCCCAACAGCAGTAGTATTCTTCTTGTGTCTAGTCCCAGTATTTCCTTCCTCACTAATACGCCACACTTGAGTGAGTGAGTGATGTGTAGTACAAGTGATAAATAGAGAGACTCTCACTCTCTATTTATATTCTTCCGTTCACTTGAAGTGCACCTAATCATGTCGGCCCAACTTAACAATTACTTACTAGAGCCTACACCTTAATGAGTGTATAATAACTACAGTGCCTCGAAACTGTGGGGACTTCCACAATGACTTGACAATACTTTTTTACATTATTAATCCTCCCGATCGGAACATCAGGGCATCACAACATGACTCAAATATATAATAGAAACATCCTAGAATAAACATCGGGTTCCAATATATAAGATACATAAAAGAATACATTTCGAAGTTACATATACATCAACACTCCCTCTTAAATAGGAAGGTATTCTTTCGACACAATTTTCAGAACTGGTCTTCTTCTCTGGATCAACTGGATCATCTTTGTCTTCAAGTCATCTTCATTATCGGATCTAGATCATCTCTTGATCTAGATCATCATAGAACATCATCGCTGGATTTGGATCATCACTCGATCTGGATCATCATCACTGGACTGGATCTGGATCATCACTCGACCTGGATCATCTCTCGATCTGGATCATCACTGCTGGATCTGGATCATCAGTCGATCTAGATCTCTCGGAGTCATCATAACTAGATCTGGATCATATCTTGATCTGGATCATCTCTGGTCATCATCATGTGTGTACTATCTTGTCATAGGAAGTTCTACAGAGCCAACCCTTTTTCATGCTGGTTGTAGGCCTAGCCACCAGGTAGGTCTTCGCCCAGCACTTACATCTGACCTGCTCGTCAGAAAGGCACACCCAACACTCACATCTGATCATGTAGTAAACTACAATCACATCAGAAAGGCCCAGCACTCACATTCACCAGCATGATAGGCACATCAACTACCATCTGTGAAATGGCTCAACACTTATATCTGACCTACTCGTTAGAAAGGCACACTTCCATCTAGGTGGGAACACATCCTACTCACAGTGATGAAAGGTTTCCACACTTTCACCCAGGCTGGAATTGCATCGTGCTCACAATGATGGAAGACTTCTATCCAGGCGGGAACACATCCTACTCACAGTGATGAAAGGTTTCCACACTTTCACCCAGGCTGGAATCGCATCCTGTTCACAGTGATAGAAGATTTCTGCACTTACATCTGACCTACTCGTCAGAAGGGCATGCACTCACATCTGACCTGGTAGGAACTGAATCCTACACCCTCGTCAGAATGGCCCCCAGTCCCAGACTGAGCTACCTGGTAACTGACCAGGTGCCTCCACTCTCCCAGAGAGTGGCAGTTGCCCTTACATCTGTCCTACTCGACAGAATGGCTAGCACTCACATCTGACATGGGAGGAACTTAATCCTTTAGCCATGAACAGAATGGCTCAGCCCTTACATCTAACCTGCTCATCAGAATGGCTCTCTCAGTCCCTGACTGAGTGTTCCTGGTAATTGACCAGGTGCCTCCATTCCCAGAATGGCAGTCAACACTCATATCTGACATGGAAGGAACCAAATCCTCTCACCATGACAGAATGGCTCAGCCCTTACATTTGACCATGGAAGGAACCAAATCCTCTCACCATGACAGAATGGCTCAGCCCTTACATTTGACCATGGAAGGAACCAATCCTCTCACCATATCATAATGGCTATGGGTCTCATCACTTTCTCTTGGAAGGAACCTCGATATGGAGCACACCAAGTCTCTCTCTGAAGTACTCAAACTTCACCCTAGCCAATGGCTTCGTCAATACGTCAGCTATCTATTCCTCCATCGCAACATACTGGAGCTTCACTGCTCCTCTCTGTACCATATCCCTGATATAGTGATACTTGACCTCGATATGCTTCGACTTGTCATGGAACACTGGATTCTCTGACAACTTCACGCAACTCTGGTTGTCACAATGTATACAAGTAGCATCCAACTAGAGATCAAATATATCAGATAGTAGCTTCCGTAGCCATACTGCCTCACAACTAGCTGAAAAAGCTGCGACATACTCTGCTTCAGCTGTACTTAGTGCCACACAGGATTGTTTCCTACTAAACCAAGAGATCACACCTAATCCCATACTGAAGCAACATCTTGAAGTACTCTTCCTGTCAATGGCACTGCCTGCCCAATCTGAATCAACATAACCCTCTAGGTTAATCTTCTGATTCGCATTGTACTTGAGCCCATAATCAATTGTACCCTTCAGGTACTTCAGAATATGCTTTGCAGCAATCAAGTGAACACTTCTCGGATCTGTCAAGTATTGGCTCAAGGTGTTCACAACAAAGCAAATGTCTGGTCTCGTGTTCGTCAGGTACATCAATGACCCAATCATCTAACGATACATCGTAGCATCAACAAACTCTGATGAAGCATCACTTAATAGCTTCAGGTTTGATGCCATAGGTGTGGCCATAGTCTTGCAGTCCATCATCCCAAATCTCTTCAGGATATCTACTGCATACTTCCCTTGTCCAAGGAAGATTCCATCTGTACTCTACCACACTTCCATACCTAGAAAGTAATGCATCATCCCCAAGTCCTTCATCTCATACTCAGCAGCAAGCCTTCTCTTCGTATCAACAATCAACCCATCTGTACCTGCCATAAATAGATCATATACATATAGTAGAAGCATCACTGGGTTGCCATCTTCAACCTTGTAGTAAAGGTTGGAATCTGCTTTACTTTTGGTAAAGCCCAAACTGGATAGAAATCTGTCAATTCTACTGTACCAGGTCCTGGGTGCCTGTTTCAAACCATACAGGGCTTTCTTCAATCTGCATACATGAGACTTTCTGTCATGTGTCTCAAACCCAAGTGTCTATTCTACATATACTTCCTCTTCTACTACACCATTCAAGAAGGTAGTCTTGACATCCATTTGGTGTATCTTCCATTTCATCACTGTAGCCAAAGCAAGTATTGATATGATGGAAGTGTATCTGGCTACAGGTGCAAAGGTCTCTTCATAGTCTACTCCCTCTTTCTAAGAGAATCCTCGAGCTACAAATCTTGCCTTATACTTTTCAATGCTACCATCCGTAGCATGCTTGATCTTATAGATCCATTTTGAAGTGACAACCGACTTCCCTTTTGGTCTTGGAACAACATCCCAAACATCATTCTTCATGATCGATTGATATTCTTCGATCATAGCATCCTTCCATTCTTTCTGTTATGCCGCCTCTTCATAACTGGAAGGTTCTTTATGAATGAAATCACATAGTAAAGCTACATACCCAGAATTGGATCTAGTCCTCTTTCTTTCTCTGTGATTCTCTTCTGGAGCCCCATATCTTTCCGCACCTTGGATAAGTTCACGTACCCAAGCAGTTTTCCTCTTATGAGTATTCTTCTCCAGAGGTGGATCTACAGGGCTTTGTGGTTCCTCGAACTCTCGATCTTCTTCTTGAGCTTCTTTGTCCATGATTGTATCATGACTTCTGGGTACTTCTGCTTCCACTTCTTTAGGTTCTTCAGCAGGTCTCTTTCTGGATTTGTTGTAAGCTGTGCCTTCATCAAATATCACATCCCTGCTGATGTCAATCTTCTTGTATCCTAGGAAGTAGATTCTGTAAGCCTTCGAGCTTTCAGAGTATCCCACAAATATGCCCTTATTTCCTGAAGGATCTAATTTTGTTCTCTTCTCTTTTCGAATATGTATGTACACAGGACAGCCGAATATTCTGAGATGGTTGACTTCTAGTTTCTTGCTGGAGAAGACTTCTTCAGGAGTCTTGTTCTCGAGTACTCTATGTGGAGTACGGTTCTGCACATACACCGTTGTTCTGGCAGCTTCAACCCAAATATGCATAGGTAGATCTTGATCATGAAGCATAGCTCTTGCAGCTTCCATAATAGTTCTGTTCTTCCGTTCTGCAACCCCATTCTGTTGTGGATTATAAGGAGTGGACAACTCCCTCTTAATCCCCGATTCTTTGCATAGCTCCTTGAATTCATTTGAAGTGAATTCTCCACCATTATCTGATCGAATGGTATTTATCTTCTTTTCAGTATGATTTTCGATCAAGGCTTTGAATTCCTTGAACTTGGTGAATACTTCATCTTTGTTCTTCATAAAGTAAATCCATGTCTTTCTAGAAAAATCATCAATAAAAGAAACATAGTATGCATACCCGCTAAGTGAGTTTGATGACATAGGACCGTACACATCAGAATGGATGATTTCTAGAATGCTTTTGGCTTTGCTTTTGCTGCTTGGAAATGTCTTCTTTGTATTCTTTCCTTTCACACATCCTTTGCAGACCCCATCATGTTTAGCTTGAATTTCTGGAAGACCTTCGACAGCTTTACTTGCAATAGGTAGTGCTCTGTAATGCACATGTGCAAGCCTTCTATGCCAAAGCTCATTTGGCTCTACTGTGTCATGGATTAAGGCTTGTTCTGGATGGCCCTTCAATTTGTACAAGCCTCCTTCTTGTTCTCCAATCACTACCGCATCATCGATAGTCTTTCCTTTTGGCCACATGATGACTTGACCATCTACGAATCCCACCTGCATTCCTTTTGCATCTAATGCTGAAATGGATAGAAGGTTCTTCTTCAATCTTGGCACAAACAATACTTCTTTCATTGTTAGAGACTTACCAGAGTCTAGCTTGTATGAAGATTCCCCACTACCTTTTATTGGATATTGGTAGTCATCTCCTAGTTTCACCTTGTGAGGTGATTCATGTTCTGACAATCTTACAAAAGATTCCTTGAATCTCGTCATATGTTTGGAAGCACCACTTTCTATGAGCCAATCATCACTTCCATGAGTAACGTTACCTGTGAGAGCTGATATCAGAACATATTCATCCTCGCTTGAAGAATCTTCACTTTCATATTTGGATCTCTTTCTGGATGGTTCATCATCCTCTGCAGCATGAGCATGATGTCTTCTTTTGCTGCTCTTCTTTACTATCTTCTGTTTGTTAGGACAATTCCTTGCATAGTGTCCTGCTTCATCACAAGTAAAGCATATGATCCTAGATACATCTCTTCTAGTATTATCTTTGTGAGAGTGCTTACCTTTGAAGTGATGAGTCTTCTTTCTTGATGACTTGGAGTGAGTCTTGGAGCGTACTGTAAGAGCTTGGTCTTCACTACCCATCTTCTCTTCTCGAGCTGCTATTTGAGTTTCTTCTTGAGAGCACTCTTCCCATAGTCTGCTGAACTTGACCAACTTCTTTCTTACACAAATTCCTTGGATGAAAGCATCCCATGTCCTAGGGAGGCCATTCAATGTAATCATTACAATTTCTGCATTTTCCACTTCTTCATCAACAGCTTCTAATTGTTCCTTGATTTGAGAAACCCTTGTGAAGTAAGACTAGATAGTTTCTGCATTCTGGATCTTCACATTCTTCAGTTGGTTCCTCAGGGTCATCTTCCGATTGATGTTCTTTCCTTCAAACAATTTGGTTAGGGCATCAAACATAGCTTTAGGTGTCTTGAGAGAGGACACCTGTGGGATAAGGTGATCCTTAATAGAATCAACAATGATGCTCTTTGCCATAACCATCTTCTTCTTATGCAAGGCCTTTGCCTCATCTCCCTCTGGAACTGGAACCTCCTCATGGATGTAGGAGTCTAATTCATTCTCTTCCAGGACCAGGGAGATCCTATACTTCCACGCTCAGAAGTTATCAGCCCCCTCAAGCTTTTCATCAAGATTGGTATGATGAGACATCTTTAAATAAGGACCTCAAATGGAAATACAAAAGATTTTAGATCTTACCAGGTTCAAGATGTCGGATCTGAAACTTGAGCTGAAATCCTGCAGAGCTGGTTTAAGAGCAAACTAGGGTTTTGCTTTTCCGGAGTTCTGTCCACCCAAATGCCTTCAAATTTGTTCCTAACTTTGATTTTGGGGAGGAGATCAATCCAGGCATGGGCTCACTAAAAAATTCCTCTTCTGTAAAAATCCCTAATTTCCGACCCCAGTGACAGGTCCAAAATTGAAAAACCTCAGAATTGGATTCTGTTTCGACAGAAAGATGCGCCCTAGGGAGGAGAGTAATTCCACCTTACTTTTGCTGAAAATTTGTGGAGAAAGGTCCACAAACTAGGAATCCCTAGTTCCCGCAGCTACACAGTGTCTTCTTCTCAGGTTAGCTCTGATACCATGTTAGTTTTTCAACATTTAAGCTAGCATTATGTTAGGATCTTTACTGAGAGAATAACAAGTACAACAATCAAAACACAAGAGACAATGAACACAATGTTTTTGATCGGGGAAACCATAAATGCAGAAAACCCCGCAACTTCCTCAAAGATAGAATCACCACAAGATGTAAGACCCCAAAACAGTAAGATGCACTCCCAACAGCAGTAGTCTTCTTCTTCTGTCTAGTCCCAGTATTTCCTTCCTCACTAATGCACCACACTTGAGTGAGTGAGTGATGTGTAGTACAAGTGATAAATAGAGAGACTCTCACTCTCTATTTATATTCTTCCGTTCACTTGAAGTGCACTTAATCATGTCGGCCCAACTTAACAATTACTTACTAGAGCCTACACCTTAATGAGTGTATAATAACTCTAGTGCACGGGGACTTCACTTAGTGAACCTCTCACATAGCACGTACGATCGTGGGATATTAAAGAATATCCTTAATTTCCAGAGATATTGACCCAAACTCTTTTTGTTGAAACCCCCTCCCAATACTTAAAACCTCCTCCCCACCCCTTTTTATACCTCAATCCTTATAAACCACCCTACCCACCCCCACCTTAAACCCCTCATCCCCCCAATACCTGCAATATATTAGTTCAATTTTTGATAATTTTAAAACCCACAATATGAACTAACGTGATAGGATATTGGTCAACAAGTGGAGACCCCGTGCTCTAGTGCCCCGAAACTGTGGGGACTTCCACAATGACTTGACAAGACTTGTTTACATTATTAATCCTCCCGATCGAAACATCGGGGCATGACAACATGACTCAAATACATAATATAAACATCCCAGAATAAACATTGGGTTACAATATATAAGATACATAAAAGAATACATTCTGAAGTTACATATACATCAACAAGACGAACTCACCAAAAGTTTTCCGACATGTTGGCTCCATTTTCATTTTCCTTCCGACGTATCAATGAACTTTCGAGTTTTCATCCGAGCGGAAAAAACTTGTCAATCTTTTTTGCTGTGTCAGAAGAATTTCAAAATTCCTTCCGATCGAACATTCCGTCGTGTCGAAAAAATTTTAAATTTTTTTTTGACTGAACCTTCTGATGTGTCGGAAAAATTCCAGAATTTTCTCCGATCGGTAAAAATTTCCAACCTGGTCATTGCATCGGAACAATTTCAATCTTTCTTCTGATGTTTCGTAAAAATTCCAGAATTTTTTGCCGACATGGCATTTTTTGACACTTCGAAAATTTTTTCTTCTTTCTTTCATTGATGAAAATTTAACTTTCCACCTGACCATATCGGCTACAACTCCACAAATTTTTTGATGTGTGTCGGCAAAATTTTACTAATCCTAACTGATATATCAGAAAACTCGTCGATATTTTTCTGATTTTTCAATACTTAGAAAATTTTTTTGAAAATTTTTCTCTCTTCTTTGTCGGTTCGAATCTCCCTTTCAGGCCAACATGTATCGGCTCCGCTTTGACTAACTCAGCTAACATGTGTCAGCTTGACTTCGACCAACACAGTTGAAATAGTCGCTGCGACCTTTATCAGATCCACTTAGCCAACTTAGCCTACATATCAGCTCAACTTGGCCTTTCATGCCAATACTGTCGCTGCGGGCTTCGTCGGCTCAACTTAGCGAACTTAGCCGACATGTGTCAGCTCAAGTCGACTAACTGAGTTGATATGTAATTTCCAACACTTAGGAAATTTTTGAAAATTTCACCTGCCTACTGCTTTTACTGCTGACCAAAGAGGGTGATCCTGCCTCTATCAGCTGTTCTTCATGACCCATTGAGGCCCAATGTTGCAAACCTTTGCTTAGATACCACACTGTCACATCCCTCCCTCCTGCGAGAGGATGCAACCTAAAGTCATTGCTATCATTTAATCAGGAAATCTAAGCCCCATGAACACAAACAATGAAATGCATTGAACATAAAACATTTACAAATGCATAATGCAATATACAGCAGAAGCAACGACAATTCATTCAACACATACATGCTTTTCATACTCATAAAACAAGCGACATTCATCCTGCTCAAGCATTTAACATGTTCATGATAATTTACGAAGCAAATACAATTGCAGAGATAAATACAAGAATAATTATCTTGATAAGAATCTTCCCCGCAACTAGCTATGTCGTTGCAATGTTCCACCCAACCATAGGCCAGTGTGCTCCTTAATCTCTCAGCATCATTGCCACCCCCAAGCTGGGCATGATTTCCACAAGGAACTAGGGAACACAGACTTACACACAGCAAGGCCAAACACCCATAGTCAAGACAATTGTCATCCCAACATAGTCAACCCACTAACAAATGGATTCTTGGACTTACTCAGCCAAGCCAACACAGGAATGCACTACTCAACAAAATACAAGTTCTGGGTATGGACAAAAACACACTGAAACCCAAAATCGAAAATGACAAATGGGGAAAAATGACCCAAGTGATCAAATTGATTCAGGAAATGTTCAATAGCTTCACAGAGGAAAAAATGACCTCCATTCATACCCAAAACGTAGATCTATCTTCCTAGCTACCAGGATTTACAAAAAACAAGTTTCCAGCTTGGATAATAATGAAAAAAACACCGAAATTTCGGAGGGAAACACTTAGCAAATCCCAACTGCATGAGGAAAGGGAAAAACACCCTCTCAAACCCCCAAAACATAAATCTCTGCTATGTCTTCACTTAGCAACACCAAAAATGGTTTTTCCCAGCTGCACATACACCTAGAAACCCCCAAAATCGACTTCCCAGTTGCACATACATTCAACAAGAGCCAAAATGAATTTCCAACCCTGGGAAAAATGGGGAAATCAACCAAAATTGTGAAGGGAAACGAGTAGGGAAGGATTTGTATGTTCATGTAAATCTTCATATGAAATTTGGGTTTGAATAACACACAACGGTCCCTCTTCAACTATTAATTATGAATCTGATTTCTCTTTAATTTAGACTACAAAGGAGTTTCAGGAACTCTTTGATTCCTTGGAGGAGGGAGGGGTTCCCTAAATATCTAATTCCTATCTTGTTTCTCCTGATGTTCTCTAGGAGGTGGTATATTTCCCATAGTGAGCCTCTCCATCAACTATTCCATGGACCTTATCATTTTGTCCATTTTCGAATCCTGTGAGTTAGAGGAAAAGGGTTGTTCAGGCTCTCTATCCTTCCTTCTCCCTATTCTTTCCCCTTCTTTTTAGAAGCAGTCAGGTTTATTTCTACCTCTAGGGAATCATTTATCATGTTGGCCATGGAGGTAGACCTTCTTTCACTCAGCCACAAGGTAAATTCACTATCAAAAGCTTCATCATATTGGAGTTGGGCAACCCCAGGGGGAGGCTTGAACTGGAGAGGGATTGCATTATATACTTCCATAAACCTGTCAGAAACCTCCTAGACCGATTCATCCTCCCTCCTCTTCATGGAATGCAATTGGGAAAAACACTTCCCGAGGTCTTTTTTCTCTGCTCATTTATGCTTGAAAGAATTCTTAAAATCCTGATAGTTCATAATGGATTTGTCAGGAAGATTTGTCAGCTATTTTCTTGCTTCTTCAACAAGGATTTGAGAAAACAACCTAACTTTAATA
The DNA here is from genome assembly GCA_001517045.1 of Pseudotsuga menziesii. Taxonomy (NCBI): domain Eukaryota; kingdom Viridiplantae; phylum Streptophyta; class Pinopsida; order Pinales; family Pinaceae; genus Pseudotsuga; species Pseudotsuga menziesii. The sequence continues at coordinate 683,473 of LPNX010043483.1, forward strand.
TGGGCCATGATCTATTTCTTCTAGGTTTGTCCAGTATGCAAACCACACCAAGTGTTTCTCAGCTGAATCCCCCCTCTCCCCATTAATTTTTTTTAGTTTTTGGGCATATCCCTCAGGGAGGTCATGAAGAGCAGTAGGGAGAAGTATAGGGGAAAACCGTTTAGCTTTGCCTAGGGTTATAGTAGGTTTTTCAAGAGGGATTGAAGGTGACGTGACAGATAAAATCAATCTGTTGTGAGGAATTGTAGAGATAGGAAGGACTATAAAACTGGATGATGAAGGATAATTAAGCTCTAAAGTGGTAGGAAACAAGGATATGGCAGTAGACTGTTCTGTAGTAGTGGAGTTTAATGAGGCTAGTTTGGAGGGACATAGGGGGCACTCTTGATCAGGAAATGGTTGGAGATCCATGTTCAAAGACTTGAAAAAGGATTTAGTATCAAATGTAGCATCATGAGTTTTGTGGGTATGACCATCGTTCTTATGCGGCTTGACTAAAAGGTCTTGGTCAAAATCATCTGTACAAGACGATGGGATGATTTTGTTTCTTAAAGAAGGATATACATGGGTAAACCTATGGTTTTGTTTGGAGTGCAATAAACCATGGAAAGGTGTCTTGACAAGCTTAGGAAATGATAGGAACAAATTTAGAAGAAAGAGCAAGATATCCTATAGAAGATTCACACTCGAGCACCTTATTTTTTTACCATGAATTTCCATGTCTTTGCAATGAGCTCATTCCCCCTGTAGAGTGGCCATAGAAAATTCTAAAAATATTTGCAGCTTCTGGTTTTCCGGTATTCCCAGTGGAGTCACCTTTCAAATGTTCTAAGTGGAGTTTCCAAAGCATATTCAACCAGCATGTGTCTAGGACTGGCTGCTGAACCAGGTTGTAGAACTAAAACTATTTCGTTTCCTGAGGAGATAATAGTAGTTATTTCACTGGCAATGGCGCCGAGATGTTATCACTCAGTAATTTTCCATGGTTGATTTAGGAAGTCACTAGGGTAACCATTTCAAACCAATTTTTAGACTTTATTCTAGCCTATACAGTCACAGAGGGTTCTCTCCTTGTCACAAGAATATTCACATATATATTTGGCTTTAAACAAGCATTCAGAAGGATAGATTTCTGATGGGAACATATTTGTTTGTAAATTTAAAGATTGTAAGACAGACATATATCTAATACCATTCGTAAATGGAGTCACAATATGATTCATTCAAGGATATTACAACAAATAATGAGCAAAGGCCTTCTCTTTTGTAATCTAAGGAAAAGTAAGCGCAATATTCAGTCAAACATCTTCGAGTGGTGGTAGTAGAAAGGAGAAAAAGTCTAGTGCAACTAGAGGAACCTATCTACAGATGAATCTATTGAAAACACCTTTAGCCGAAAAAACAATAAGGGAAATGACAGAAATGGAGCATCTATAAAGGATGAATTCCAGGAAAATCATTACATACACATTTACGAATGCTATATCTGATAAAAGGAGCACTTAATGAAACGAATTTCTCACATACACCTAGAAATCATTAGCAGGCATTTACACATATGAAAATGATGTAAACAGGAGACAAAAACTGAATATGAACACCGTGATGAATCTCAAAAACTCAGAGAAAACATTTTTTAGGTAACACTTCCAAGAATATTTACAGAGCTACAATCCGAGCACAGAGGCTTCAAAAAATGAGAGTCCAACCATTACTCCTCTATAGAGGTTACACTTATAGTGCTATTGGGCTCCTGAGACTAACCTCAAAACAAAGCCAAATTTAGTTACAAAATCAGGAATCAATCCTGAATCATCATTGTGAATGCTAACAAATTCCTAAGGTGGCAGATTCGCCATGATTTACACACAAAATAGGAAATATGGGGTAACAGACACGCTGGATAAAAAATGGCAATGCGACATCTGGGATGTAGGCTTGCTGATTGAAAATGATGTTTCAGAACATTTCTAACGCTTTTACTCTTCCAGACAAAATATGCACTACTGAATTTATCCGTGCTTCATCCCCATTTTTCACATAAACTGATATTCTTCCTCCTTGCACCTTTGGATTGAGAAATAAAACACAGCCATAGATATTTTCTACTAGAAATCTCAACCACTCCATGACGCGGTCCCTACCCATTTCCCCGCCCCCTCCTCTTGTTAAATTTTGTGCGTGTTTTCATCCCGAAATCAACCTGGGCTATAGATCTAATATGCGACAAGATCTTTGTCGTTCGAAGGTATAGGGTCTACAAGATTTCACAACGCCTCATCCTTCTAAACTTTGTGCACATTTTTATCACGTAATCAACTAGGACCGTTGACTAGCTCTCTGCTAGATCTCTGACGTTCAAAGGTGCGAGGTCTACCCAATTTCACAGCCCTATATTGTTTCTTTCACACATGTTTGGGCTAGGAAATACATTTCATTTGTAGATCTTCTCCATGTAAAATATAGGTCATTCAACTGTGCAGGTCCTACAAGATTTCACAGCCCCGACATGTTTTATCCTCCGTGCATGTTTTCACTGCGAAATACATTTCAACCATATATCTTCAACATCCTTAGATCTAGGCCATTGAAACTTGAAGGATGTAACAAATTTCCCAGTCCTCCACAACTTATTTCTCCGCACATATTTGCTCAGCGAAATCTTCCTCATCCGTTGATCTACATTACCTGTTCATTTGATGGTTGATCCTGCATGCCATTTAACCTTTTTCTGCCATTGTCAAGCTCCCTTTAAAAATTGTGCATCTTTTCTCGACGAAATATTTAGCAACCGTTGATTTTCTCTGCTACCGATCTATTCCATTCATTTTTTCCACTAGATAACTATGAGCAGATTTTTATGTCTGAGCCCAAATGCAAGGTTATAACTCCAGGATTTTCGATGTTTGTTCATGCCACACCATGGAAAAATCCATTTTCACATTCAGACTTAGGATGATCCTCCCAAGAAACCTCAAACCCTCCTATGCATACCTCCAGGTCACAAGACATGAAACGTTTTTTACTATACCCCCCTCCTTTTTCACGGGTCTAGACCTTTGCAAGGGAATTAGTGCAGATGCCTATGTAGAAATTTTAAAAATTTATCACAGGTGCTAATAAGCCCCTTGATCTAAAAATGTTCTAGTTGTAAATTTTTGCTCATACTAACATAGGCATGTTCATTTTTATTTTTATTTAGATTTTGTAATTGTAAGCTTATGACTCTTTTTGTAGTCTTGATTCAGTTTGCATATTTAATCAATCCTCGATTGGTTGCACCCATTGTCATTCCATCTCTTAATATTACCGCATTACTGTCTCTACATTCTTGTTGCAACATCCTTGTTCATGCAATTCTATTCCATCATTCCAGTGCTCCCATTTTCATTCCAGCACTGTAATTTGTTCCTGTATTGCGCGTTTCTGCACTGCACTTTCTTTCCGGCACTGTATTCTGGCATTGCAGGTTCCTGCACCATATATTCCATCTCTATCATCATTCCCACACTATGTATTTCAGCTCGGTCTGTATTCCTACATCCAACGTTTTTGTACTCCACGCATTCCATCACTTAACAACTCATATATGCAATTGCACTCCCACTCCCATTCATGCACTCACGCATTCCATCTACTTATATATGCTTTGTTTCCTTTTATTTACATATATATATGTTTTTGAATCTCCAAATAACGCTGCATGATGTGTAAAGTTACTCTGTGTTTTGACTATTCGTTGTGTATATTTCATTTATATATTATTTGTTGTGTAATCTAATATGTGTTCATTTTGTGTATATTCTATTATGAATATTTAATATATTATGTTGGATTGCTTTGTTCCTATCATTTATTTCATAGTTTCTTTTGTTTCAAATTAATTATATGTTATATCATTTGTTATATTTGTTATATTTGGTTTATATTAGTTGTGATGTTGTTTGTAATAATATTGTGTTTTTTTTAAATATATTGTTTTTTGGTTAGTAATAACGTTTTGAGTTGTCTAAATTAATAATTGTTTTAGTATTTGCTTGTTCCAATATGGTTAATATGTTATAAATACTTTTTGTTGTAAATAAAAAATTATTATAATGTGAGTCTCGTAAATAGATGTCATTACTATTATTTCATTTAGAAATTCACATTTTCTATTGTTTCATATGTGGCGTTAAATATAGGACAATTTTTTTTTAATATTAACACATCGCTCTTTTTGTTACTGCCATTTTCTTTCTTTCTTTAATATTTATCCAGCCACATTAATTTTCCTCCATGGCTTCTTGGGTGTATCTTTTCAAGGACATTTCACTTTCATAGTTTAAATTTAGATCTCATTTCTAATTTGTTTGATTGTTTTTCCCTTTAGTTAGTGCTTTGATTTGATCTTCCCGTAGCTTAAATTTGCTTTTATTTTCTCGCACCTTAATTCATGTGCTTATTTTTTTTTCTTATATTTTAAATCCTTGCACTTTAATTTATTATAGATTCAATCAACAAAGGATGATTAAAGCCTAACTCGTGAGTTAGGCTTTACTGTAATAGGTTTCAACCTAAGGTGTTAGATTATTTCCATTTAACTGAGTTTTGCTTATTGCATTTATTGCATTGAAGTATGTTTGTTGACATTTATATTAGTCAATTAGATTAGGCTAGGTTAGGCTCTAGTCCTGCACATAATGTTCCTGCACCTTTAAGCTTACTACCTTCCTGGTTGAGAATTTAATATTGGGAATTAATTGACATATAATTTCACCAACATTTTGGCGTCATTATCGGGGAAGTGCTAAAGGGATTAGAGCATAGTTGCTTTCACATATTTTATTTTTATGTTATAGGGACAACTTGGGGGAGGAGATAAAACGATAAGGGGAGAGGTAAGAACCTACGTGCCCACTTTGGTGGGTTTAATGAACAAAAAATATATAATATCATTAATATTAATACTAATGATTAATGAATTATTAAATCAAGAGACATGCCTCTTAGTAAGGGCACGATGCGAATATATAAGACCCATCTTTGTAAATGTAATATCATCATTTATGAATTATTCATTTTACATATTTATCTATTTATGGTTTTTTTATCCTATTTAGGTTGGATTTTTCTATAGAAACAACATTTTACTGTTTTAGTGGTATCAGAGCCAACTCTGATCTTGCCTTTGGCAAAAAAATTTAGACCTTTTCTAAAACAGGCTTTTGGCCATACCCAAAATTCCTAGAGTTTCTTTCAAAATCTCAGGTCCTTCGTGAAAAAACTCGGTTGTTGGTCATTCAAGGCGAGATTTCTGTAATTAAAGCAAAATACAAAATACAAAACAGTTTGCTACACAAACGGAAATTGCCAAGGAAAGGAAAAATTCAGTTGCAAGAAGCTAAAATTAGAAAAGAAAACTATTGTGCTACCAAGGTAAAAAAAAAACAGAATTGGAAAAGTCAAAGAACAAAGGTTGCACATTAAAGGAAACTAAAGAGAAATAAAAAAATCCAGCATGCTTTAATTTTGAAAATCGATCAACTGTACCAACATTTGGATAAATCAACAATGATTAAAGCAGTTTCCATCAATAAATTGACGAGGATATCTAAATCTGAATATTAGTATGCTGCACATTCAAAAATCAAGAAACATAAATAAAATTCATAAATCTGCCCAAAAAATTCAATAAACCCATATTCATAATACTTCAAAATTGAACGCCTCTGCCACTGTTGAGCCTCCACCATACTCTGAAAAATACGGGCAAGAATTTCAGAAGCCGCAGGGGAGGGGATTGACATTGACATTGAAATTGAAATTGGAAACCAGTATTCAAAGTGGGCACAAAAACGATTGAAAATAGTTTCCGCTGCCTATCATAATTTTTGGAACAAAAAGACACACAACCTGATACATACAAAATATATATATATATATATATATTCACTGATATATAAAATAAGTTCGTGTCTGATTACGATTTCAAAACGACAAGCAACCAAGAAAGTAAAGTGAGAACCCAAATCGTATACCGTAGAAAATTGGACTGTCACATCCATCAACATTTGTTTATCTTTCTCATACCTCACACCTCTCTTGTTGTTGCTCTATCTACTCTCTCTATATGGAAAAAACCATAACTATATAGATCTTCATCGTGTACGGACGACATAAAGAAGTTAACCAATTCATATAATTTCAACGAGTCATGGCCTCTCAATTTTAGAAGTTAATTTATTAAAAGATCGAAGCTTTAAAATCAACCGATTTATTTACACACAACTCCTACTAAGTTAGATTTCACATAAAGTTATAAAGTAGCTAAGTTCAAAATTCATTCAAAAGAACATATTTTTGGAATTGAGGAAAGTTTTTTAACGTGACATTTTAAATAATACTACTCAATTTATAAAAAAAATTTAAAGAAGTGTAACGCCCATAACTGAAAACGTAAAGGGAATTGCATATATATATATATATAATCCTATCTTGCTATATATTTTATTAAAGTAAAGTTAAGGTTATAAGAGTGATTTATTTAGAAAAAAAAATGGATCACAAGTTATAAAAATTATATAATAAAAAAAACTATATATAAACGTTAATAATAATAATAATATTATTAGTTAATTAATTAATAATTATTATTATTAAAACGGAGACTCATGGAGAAAAACAAGGAAGGCTTCTAAGCAATCTAAGAACTTATGTTTCAGTGTTATTCCAAATAAAGGGAACAATTGGAGGGAAAGACGTTACTATTTCTATTGCTTATATTAGTGATGAATTTGCTAATGAGTTAGCCATTCCGAGGACAAATATAAGTGAAAGGTTGGACTTTTGGAATAACAAAGAATATGCAATAAGCGTTTTACAATGGAACCTTGGAGATTATACTGGAATTTCACAATTTATAGTTAGATCCTTGTGGAGTAGTGACGGTGACCTAGTTTTGGGATTACCGTGGCTAAAGACATTGAGGAATTTTATATTAATGCGGAAATTTTTTTTTTTTAATTTTTTAATTTTTTATTTATTTATTTATTTTTTTTCTGACATTCCCCTACAAAAAGAAAAAATCACATTGTTGGACATTAACATGAAGACAAAATCAAAGGTCCCATCATCTGAAGACTTCAAATAAATATCAAATATGTTGTCACAGGGGAATGAGAAATCAATACAGACGATACAAAATGATTTCAACAAGGTTAGTGCAGGTAAAAAAGAAGAGCTCTCTCGTCTAATAGATCATAACCGTAAATTAATTCCACAAATCAAGAAGGAAAAGGAGAATTTTCAACTCAATCAACAGTTAGAAGAGGAGAATCGAAATATTCAAAAATAATTACCATGCAAAGATGAAGAAAGCTCTTCCTTAAAAAGGGTTAATCAAGAATTGTTAGAGAAAATAAAAAACTTAAAATAAAGAGAACCCAAAAATAAAGGCAATCAATATGACATTGTCAAGTCAAACTATAAAGAAGAACTCTTACACTTAAAAAGAAAGTTAATAAGGACATGCTTATACAAGTTAGGAAGCTAAAGAAGGAGAATAAATCTTTACAAGAAAAGCTAGATTGCAAGAGATCAAGTGTCGACAAAGAAAGGATGACTAACGCAATAGAGACCTCATCAAAGGCTCAAATTCAAACATCAATAAGAGGAATCAATAGAAAGCTTGTCAAGGATCAAAAGAACAATCTTGTTGTCACATCTCTACAAGCATCAACAGAAAATGGTTCCGAAAAACAATTACAAAAATCGTTAGAAGCACCAAAAGTTGAAGTTCCAGTAAACACTTCACAGGTGATTCGAGTTCCATATCGCCATCCAAACCACAAGAGTCATTATGATAGACAACAAGATCAAAAGAAAAATTATCAGTATTATTCCTACAAAGAGCAAATACAAAATCGACAACTCCAGACAATTGATACGCAAACAATTCCATTAAAGGTAGATATCAGATGGACGACTTAAAAAATGATGCGACATTTCCACACAATGTTTAAAAGAACGCACTGTCTTATTTCATCAAGTGTTGCAACTACCAACAAACAATGTCACGAGAAATTGTTATGAGAAAGAACAAGGGATAAAGTATTCCATAATTGCGCTTGGAGGACAAAGCAATTCTAAGGGAGAGGGAATGTATTGAACAAAAATATATAATATCATTAATATTAATACTAATGATTAATTATTTCAAGAGATATGCCTCTTAGTAAGGGCACAAAGGGAATCTATAACACCCATCATTGTAAATGTAATATCATCATTTATCAATTATTCATTTTACATATTTATCATTTATGGAGATTTTATCCTATTTACGTTGGATTTTTCTATAGAAACAATATTTCACTGTTTCATTGGGGTTTCTCCAAATCCTTGTTGTTTACATTTTTTTTATGCAAAGTGTGTTTCCTTTTTGCAAGTTTGTAATAAAGTAAATTTCTTTTATGCAAGTGTAGTATGCTTTTCAAATTCTGCAATTAGTTTCTATTCTCTTTTAGTTTGCTTAAATTTTTTTTGAGTATGTAGTTAGTTTTCATTTCATTTTTCATTAAAAATATTAAAAGTAAAATTATTTTGGGTACTGTAAGATCCCCATGCACTAACACATGTGTAAGACAGGACCTTTTAACCAACAACATGGATTCAAATATGATCATGAGTTTGAAAAACTCTCCCAAATCCTTGCAATGGCTGGGATCTCTTCTTCTTAAGAAGAACACATCTTGACAACAGTCAAGAACCTATCTACTTCTCCAAAAGTGATAAAAGAACAAGCTTTCCATGAGCCACGTCGACAAGAAGATATAGAAACCTCCTCTTCTCACCTTTTCCAACCTATAGAAGAGATCGTGGAACCATGGATCACATATGATGGAGAACAACCTTTAGAACCTGAGATCGAGGAGTTATTAACATGCCTATCACCAGATCTTTTATACATTCAAAATACCAATCATCCAAAAGAAGGAAATCTACATGGCATGGTAGTAGAAGACATTCAGAATGAAAAGGAGGACCAAGGATATCATGACTATATTGAGCAATGGTTCCAAACTATGATTACATCAAAGAAACATTATCTTCTTTAACAACTCTTGGTATCAGATAATTTGCAACTGTTGCTCTTTCATGCTTTTATTTACACTAAATTTTATATTTCAAATCTAAGCATGAATTTATTTTCATGCCTGTTACACACATGGTTACATTGGAAATACTCCTACACTTGAAGGAGATATTCTTTTGTAAAAAGTAGAGTAGGATGATGTAAATAAATAAAATATTAAAGATAAAAATATGCTTTGTTGTGAAAACCATCTTGTCTAGCGCAACTTGGAAAAAACTTTGATTGAAAACCAAGAAAATGGCGGGAAAAATTCCCAATAAAGTCTGTAAGTTTATATTGGTTATTCAAATCATGTTTCAAGTCATCATGTTTTATACTCATATTGGATATGTGGAATTCAATAAGGTCCACCTTCCAATGGTCTTGTCCCATTGACATCAACAAATTATCTGGGGACCAAGACTTTAGTTTTGTATAGAGCCCTGGTATCTACATACACTAATGGCCGATTTCCTTATTGTTAATCATGGGGATTCATCAATGCTTCTTGGATGACAGATATTATTGGTGAATCGAATTCAACAAAAACATTTGTACCTATCAAGATGCACTAAGGTACTTTAGTAATCATTATCATTAACAATGAGTTTCTTCACATTGTTTAATGGCATACCTTAATGGCCGTTAATCCAATGATTTATTTTCATGTTCAAAATCAACACATTCATTCACATGATAAGAATTGTAACATGGTTTTGTAGCGGTTGAAGAATATATGGTTTATGGTTCCACAACTTGCAACAATTTCTTTCCTTGTTTTTGGTAGCAATATGTTCTAATGAGAGTTTGCATGAGCAAATGAAAACCCCCAGGTGTGGGGAAGAGGAATCTTCAGATCCTTCTTCTTAGCATATTCAGAGTCCCTCTAGTTTAGTTCATCCAACAACAGATCCAGTTCAATTTCTCATTCTCCCTTGTTCTCAATTTCTCAAATCTTTCAACATCTCTCAACATTCATCACTTTTATATCTCATCCTTGCTCAGTTTCAACCATCATGTACTATGTTCCATTACAAACCTACAAAACAGGTTAAAACTCTTTAACTCATTAAAGCATTAAGAAAACATGATGATTAACAACTATATAATATTTATACTTTACTTTTCGCAAACCATTATCATTATCAACCATTAAAACATTGCATCTTCCATCTACCATCATCCATAAAATGAATGCTCTAGTAAGGTCGTAAGAATGAAAAAAAAGGTGGTTCATAAGTTCAATGCAACATAAACAGTGTCTTCTCCTGTACATCATTAATCATTCACAAAGTTATCATCAGAAATATCTAAATAACAAGATGAATTCATTGTTGCATATCTAAAGAAGAACAAACAAAGCATGCAAACATATGATTCCATTACCACTTCCATCATCTTCTCATATCATTCATCATTCCTCCATAATCCATCTCTCATCTGCCCTCAATTTTCGTTACTTGATGATGTTGCTCCAGAAGAAATAAATCCTATCGACAAGAAATAATGAATAATTACTTTGTTTGCATGAGGACATACAAACTAGCAGGCGTGGGGGAGTGTTCGGATCCAAATATGTCATGTTTTCCACTATTAAAGCCTCCATCCACAAGGCATATTCCCCTTTTTAATACATTATGACACCATTATTCTATCAATTACCATTAAATACATCCATCCTACCTTATGGTTAATTATTATTGTTTTCTTGTACTTTTAATGATTAAATATGTTTTATAATTATTTTATCAATGAAGATTTAATAACATGCTTATGTGATTAAGCAACATATTCTTGTATTGGAACATTTCACCTTCATGTACCAAGCTGGAAATCAAACTCAATTTTTGTAGGATTCTTGCACTAGCAGTTCCTGCACCGGTGGTTCCTGTATCGGTGGTTCCTCTATCGATGGTTCCTGCATTGAAGAGTCTTGCATCGGCGGTTCCTGTACCGGAATTTAGGATTCCTGCCCCAAATTTTTGGATTCTTGCACCCGAATCCATATTTTTAGGAAATCAAATTTCCAAATGTCAAACAACTTGGATATGATTGTGGAGTTTGTTTGGAGGTTGTTTCTCACCTCTCATGTATAAATAGAGGTTGAAGAAGATCTCCTAGATATAGAAAAAAATTGAGAGTAGGAAGATGAACTATTTTGTAACTCATACTGGAAATCGAAAGAGAATTGAAGCATTTTTTATCTGTTGCAAATGAGAATATTATGAGTTCTTTTATACAGGAATAGATCATATCAATATGGCTCCTTGATCTGAAAATGTTCTGGTTGTACATATTTGTTCATACTAACGTAGTCATGTTCTTTTTTGTTTTTATTTATATTTTGTAATTGTAAGCTTATGACTCTTTTTGAAGTTGTTGATCCATTTTGCATATTTCATCGATCCTTGATTTGTTGCTCCCACTTTTATTCCAACACTTAATATTCTAGCATTCCTGTTCCGGTGTCCTCGTTCTTGCAATTATGTTCCATCATTCCAGTGTTCCCATTTTCAGTCCCGCATTGTAATTTTTTCTTGTATTGCATGTTCTGGCACTGCACTTTCATTACCGCACTGTATTATGGAATTGCACATTCCTACACTATATATTCCATTAATCTATCATCATTCCCGCACTATGTATTTCATCTCGGTATTTATTCCTACACCTAATGTTTCTGTACTCCACGCATTCCAACACTTCACAACTCAGATCTACAATTGCACTCCCATTCCCACACACACACATTCCATCTACTTATATCTCCTTTGTTTCCTTTTATTCACACACATATATATGTTTTTGAATCTCCAATTAACGTTGCATGATGTACAAAGGTACTCTGCATTTTTACTGCCCGTTGTGTATATTTCATTTATATATTATTTGTTGTGTAATCTTAGTATGTGTTCATTCTGTGTATATTCTATTGTCAATATTTAATCTATTATGTTGGATTTATTTGTTCCTGTCATTTATTTCATAGTTTCTTTTGTTTCAAATTAATTATCTGTTATACCATTTGTTATATTTGGTTTATATTAGTCGTGATGTTGTTTGTAATAATCATCGTTTTGTAAAAAATATATTGTTTTTTCGTTAGTAATAACGTCTTGAGTTGTCTAAATTAGTAATTGTTTTAGTATTTGCTTGTTATAATAAGGTTAATATGTTATAAATACTTTGTGTTGTAAATACAACATTATTATAATGTGAGTCTGTTGATGTATTTGTAACTTCAAAATGTATTCACTTGTATATTTATTATTGTATTTTATTATACCTCGACAGAGATGTTTGTTCCTCCGATCAGGAGAGTCATTAATATAAAAAATTCATGTAAAGTCATTGAGGTTAACCCGTCATTGTAAGTGGAGGAAATAGTCCCCACAATTGAGTTGTATTAGGGTTATTAGACTCTCCTAGTGGGGTTGACCCTGTAGAGTAATTGTCAAGTGGAAAAAAAGTATAAATAGAGAGTGAGACTCTCTATTTGGAACACACATTCACTCAACTATAGCGCAAGAGTGAGAGAGGAGGAGCTCGCACAAGTGAGAGAGGGAACAACTGTCGAAGATCATCTTTGTGTTTTTGGGTTTTACTTTTGATATTGGTGCTCATTCTATCTTTGAGGAAGTTGCGAGGTTTTCTCCTTTATGGTTTCCCCAAGGAAAACTCTTTGTGTCTCTTGTCTCATGTGATTATTGTTGTGTATGTTATTATCTCATATAAGATCCTAGATCATATTCAAGAAATGATAAAAATATAACATGGTATCAAAGCTAACTTGAGATGAAGACACTGTGCAGCTGTAGAATCTAGGGATTCTTACTTTTTGGGTCTCTCTCCATAGATCATCAGCAAAAGGAGGCTAGGTTAACTATCCATTGAAGGGCGCATCTTTCTGTCGAAGTAGAATATGATTCCAAGCATTTTCAGTTTTTGACCTATCACTGTTGTGGGGAATTAGGGATTTTCACATAAGAGGAATTGTTTTATTAAGCCCAACATAGGATTTCTCTCCTTCTTAAAATCAAAATTTAGGGACCAAGATCGAAGTTTTTGGTTGGGCAGAACTCCAGGAAAGTCAAACCCTAATTTGACCCTGAACCAAAAAATTAGCACTGTAAAAGATCAGCTCCAGATCCAGTTCCAACATCTCAAATTGCTAAGATCTAAATCTTTTGTATTTCCATTTGAGGTTCTCATTAAAGATGTATCATCATACCAAGCTTGATGAAAAGCTTGAAGGAGCTGAAAACTTCTGAGAATTGAAGTATAGGATCTCACTAGTTCTTGAAGAAAATGAATTGACACCTACATAAGTGGAGAGGTTCCAGTTCTAGAGGGAGATGAGGATAAATACTTACACAAGAAGAACTTTGTCAAGTCCAAGAGGATTATTTCTGATTCTATCAAGGATAACCTTATACCACAAGTGTCTTCCCTAAAGACACCTAAAGAGACGTTTGATTCCTTGACCAAGCTATTTGAAGGGAATAATATAAACTGGAAAATAACTTTGAGAAATAAATTGAAGAATGTGAAGATCCAGAATGTAGAGACCATACAGTCATACTTTAGAAGGGTCTCTCAAATCAAAGAACAACTTGAAGCAGTGGAAGAAGAAGTAGAGAATGGAGAAATTGTGATGACCACCTTGAATGGTCTCCCTAGGTCATGTGGCTCCTTCATTCAAGGGATTTGTGCTATAAGAAAGCTAATCACTAGGCTATGGGATGATCACAAGAAGAAGCTTAGATAGTAGCTCGAGAATAAAATATGGGAAATGAAGATCAAGATCTCATAGTTCACACCAAGAAAATCAGAAGGGACTACCATCATCCCAAAGGTAAGAATTCTCTCCAGAAATATAACCCTAGAAGATCTAACAGAGATCTATCTAAATTCAGATGTTATACATGTGATGATAAAGGACACTTTGCCAGAGATTATCCTAGAAATAAGGGGGGCTCTCACAAGAATAAGGAAAAAAAAAGAAGACATCATGCTCACACTACAGAGGATGATGAACCTCCCAGAAAGAGAGTTAAAGAAGAAAGTGAATATTCTTCAAGTGATGAAGAGTATGTTTTGATTCCTTCCCTCACGAGAACTATTTCACATGGAAGCAATGACTGGCTCATAGATAGTGGGGCTTCCAAGTATATGATGGGATTCAAAGAATCCTTTGTGAAACTATCTGAACATGAGTCACCCCACAACGTGAAACTTGGGGATGGCTACTAGTATCTCATAAAAGGTAGTGGTGAATCCTCCTATAAGCTAGACTCTAGAAAGTATATGAAGATGAAGGATATATTGTTTGTACTAGGACTAAAGAAGAATATCCTCTCCATATCTGCATTGGATACAAAAGGCATGAGGGTTGCATTTGTAGATGGAAAATTCCTTATGTGGCCAAAAGGAAAGTCTATAGATGATGCAGTAGTGATTGGAGAGCAAGAGGGAGGCTTATACAAATTAAAGGGCCAACTAGAACAAGCTTTCGTCCATGACTTAGTAGAGCCAGCTGAACTTTGGCATAGAAGGCTTGCACATGTGCACTATAGGGAACTACCACTTGCAAGAAAATTTGTTGAAGGTCTTCCAAAAATACAAGAAAAGCATAAAGGTGTTTGCAAAGGATGTGCGAAAGGAAAGAACAAAAAGAAGACATTTCCAAGTAGCGAAAGTAAGGAAAGATGAATCTTGGAAATCATCCATTCCGATGTATGTGATCCAATGTCATCCAGTTCATTGAGTGGGTATGTATATTATGTTTATTTCATTGATTATTTTTCTAGGAAGACATGGGTATATTTATTGAAAAGAAAAGATGAAGCTTTTAGTAAGTTCAAGGAATTCAAATCCTTGATTGAGAACCACACAGAGAATAAAATCAAGAACTTTTGATTGGACACTGGTGGAGAATTCACATTAGATGAATTCAAGGACTTATGTAGAGAGTCAGGGATTAAGAGGGAGTTGACCACTCCATATAATCCACAACATAATGGGGTTCCAAAAAGGAATAACATAACAATTACGGAAGCAGCAAGGGAAATGCATCATGATCAAGATCTCCCTATGCACCTATGGGAAGAAGATGCTAGGACAATTGTGTATTTACTGAACCGTACTCTGCATAGAGTACTTGAAACAAGACACTAGAAGAAGTCTTATTTGACAAGAAACCATAAGTCAATCATCTCAAAATATTTGGCTGTCCAGGTATATACACATTTCGAAAGAAGGGTATATTTGTGGGATATAGTGAAAGCTTGAATGCTTACAGAATATATTTCCTAGGATTCAAGAAGATCGACATCAATAGGGGCATGACATTTGACAAAGACTCAACTTACAAAAAATACAGAAAAATACCTATTACTAAACTTGAATAAATAGAGGTACCCAGGATCCGAGATACAACTATGAACGAAGTAACTCTAGAAGAATTTTGAGAAATGCAAGAACCCCAGGAACATGTAGATCCACCCCAAGAGAAGAATCCTTACGAGAGGAACCCAACATGGGTACGAGAGGCTATCGAAGGTGCAGAGAGATATGGGGCTCCAGAAAAAATACACAGAGAAAGGAAGAGAACCAAGTCCTACTCCGGCTATGTAGCCCTATTGTGTGACATCATTGATAAAGAACCTTCTAGCTATGAAGATGCGATAGAAAAGAAAGAATGGAAGGATGCTATGATCGAGGAGTACTATTCGATCATGAAGAATGATGTCTAGGATGTGGTCCCAAGACTAGAAGGGAAGTCTATTGTGACTTCTGAGTGCATCTATAAGATTAAGCATGCTGCAGATGGAAGCATAGAGAAATATAAAGCAAGATTTGTGGCACGTGGCTTCTCCGAGAAGGAAGGGATAGATTATGAAGAAATTTTTTCACCTGTACCCAGATACACTTCCATCAGATCAGTACTTTCTCTAGTTGTAGTGATGAAATGGAAGATACACCAGATGGATGTCAAGACCGTGTTCTTGAATGGTGTAGTGGAAGAGGAAGTGTATGTGGAGAAGCCACTCGGATTCGAGACACATGATAGGGAGACTCATGTGTGAAAATTGAAGAAGGCCCTATACGGTTTAAAATAGGCACCCAGGATGTGGTATGACAGGATTGATAGCTTCCTGAATAGCTTGGGATTTACCAAGAGTAAAGTGGATTACAACCTTTACTACAAGGTTGAGGAAGAGAACCCAGTGATACTCTACTTTATGTGGATGACATGTTTGTGATAGGTGAGGATGGGTTGATTGCTAACACGAAGAGGAAGCTTACTGCCGAGTTCGAGATGAAAGACTTGAGTATGATACACTACTTTATAGGAATGGGGGTGTGGGAGAATGTGGATGGAATATCCCTTGGACAAGGAAAGTATGTAGTAGAGATCTCGAAGAGGTTCGGGATGATGGACTGCAAGAACATGGCCACACCTATGGCATCAAAACTGAAGCTATTGAGTGATGCTTCATTAGAGTCAGTTGATGCTATGATGTATCTTCAGATGATTGGGTCATTGATGTACCTGACGAATACGAGACCAGATATTTGATTTATTGTGAACACATTAAGCCAGTTCTTGATGGATCTGATACATGTTCACTTGATTTCTACAAAGCATATTCTGAGGTAATTGAAGGGTACAGTTGATTATGGGCTCAAGTATGAGGTGAATCAGAAGATTAACCTGGAGGGTTATGTAGATTCGGATTGGGAAGGTAGCGCCATTGATAGGAAGAGTACTTCGGGGTGCTTCTTCAGTATGGGATCAGGTGTGATCTCTTGGTTTAGCAGGAAGCAATCCTATGTGGCATTGAGTACAACTGAAGTAGAGTATGTCGTAGCTTGTTCATCTAGTTGTGAAGCAATGTGGATGGGGAAGCTACTATTTGATCTGTTTGATCTCCAGTTGGATGCTACTTGTATATATTGCAACAACCAGAGTTGTGTGAAGTTTTTAGATAACCCGATGTTCCATGACAAGTCGAAGAATATCAAGATAAAATATCGCTATATCAGGGATATGGTGCAGAGAGGAGCATTGAAGCTCCAACATGTTGCGATGGAAAAGTAGATAGCTGATGTGTTGACCAAGCCATTAGCCATAGTGAATTTTGAGTACTTCAGAGAGAAGCTTGGTGTTCTATAGATCGAGGTTCCTTCCAAGGGGAAGTAATGAGTCCGTGAGCCTTTCTGACATTGTGGTAGGTTGGGCCTCCCATGGTCAGATGTAAGTGCTGATCCTTTCTAACATGGTGGTAGGTTGGGCCTCCCATGGTCAGATGTAAATGCAGAGCCTTTTTGACATGGTGGAAGGATGAGCCTCCCATGGCCAGATGTAAGTGCAGAGCCTTTTTGACACGGTGGTAGGTTGGGCCTACCATGGTTCGATGTAAGTGCTGAGCCTTTCTGACATGGTGGCAGGTTGGGAATCCCATGGTCATATGTAAGTGTAGAGCCTTTCTGACATGGTGGTAGGTTGGGCCTCCCATGGTCAAATGTAAGTGTTGAGCCTTTCTAACATGGTGGTAGGCTGGGATTCCCATGGTCGAATGTAAGTGCCGAGCCTTTCCGAAATGGTGGAAGGCTGGGCCTCCCATGATCGGATGTAAGTACCGAGCCTTTTTGAAATGGTGGAAGGTTGGGCCTCCCATGGTCGGATGTAAGTGATGGGCCTTTCTGACATGGTGGCAGGCTAGGCCTCCCATGGTCAGATGTAAGCGCTCGGCCTTTCTAACATGGTGGTAGGCTGGGACTCCCATGGTCAGATGTAAGTGCTGGGCCTTTCTGACATGGTGGTAGGCTGGGCCTCCTGTGTTCGGCATCCATCATGAAAAAGGGAGTGATATGTAGAACTTACCATGACAAGTAGAATTGAGAAATATCACCATTTGCTCGATATAACGGGAGATTTGATGATGATCCACTGATGAATACTTGCGCTGATGAACTATGTCAAGAGAATACCTTCCTAGTTAAGAGGGAGTGTTGATGTATTTGTAAATTTGGAATGTATTCACTTGTATATTTCTTATTGTATTTCATTATACCCCGACATGGATGTTTGTTCCTCTGATTAGGAGAGTCATTAATATAATAAAGTCATGTAAAGTCATTGAGGTTAACCCTCCATTGTAAGTTGGGGCAATAGTCCCCACAATTGAGTTTTATTAGGGTTATTAGACTCTCTTAGTGAGGTCGGCCCTGTAGAGTAATTGTCAAGTGGACAACAAGTATAAATAGAGAGTGAGCCTCTCTATTTGGAACACACACTCACTCAATTGTAGCACATGAGTGAGATAGGAGGAGCTCGCACGAATGAGAGAGAGAACAGCTGTTGGAGATCATCTTTGTGTTTTTTTGTTTTACTTTTGCTATTGGTGCTCATTCTATCTATGAGGAAGTTGCGGGGTTTTCTCCTTTATGGTTTCCCTAAGGAAAACTCTTTGCGTCTCTTGTCTCTTGTGATTATTGATGTGCATGTTATTCTCTCAAATAAGATCCTATATCATATTGATTAAATGATAAACATATAATAGAGACTTGTAAATATATGTGATTACTATTATTTCATTTAGAAATTCACATTTTCTATTGTTTCATATGTGATGTTAAATATAGGACAAAAACAATTCATATTAACACATCATTTCTCTTTCTATCACTTCCATTTTCTTGCTTTCTTTAATCTTTATCCAACCACATTACTTTTCCTCCATGGCTTCTTTAAGCTAGTGAATGGAGGTAAGTGAACTTATTTTCTGAAAATATTTTGGTGAAGATGTCTGTAATCTGTTCATCAGTCAGGCAGTATTGCAAAATGATGGTCCTGTCATGCACTAGCTCCCTGATATAGTGCATGTGGATCTCTACATGCTTGGTCTTCTTTTTGGTAACTAAATTTGTGGAAATATTAATATCACTTTTATTATCACAAAAGAGGACAGTGGACAAAGTACTACGAAGATCAAACTCTGAAAGAATGCCTTGTAAGCAAACTACTTGGATGCAAGCATTCACTGCTCCTCGATACTCGGCCTATGCTGAAGATAGTGCTATGGCAGCCTGATTTTTGCTAGACCAGCAAGTGGGGCCACCAAAAAACATGAATAAATATCCAGAAGTAGAATTTTGATCAATAGTATCACCTGCCCAATCGAAATCTATGCATCCAACCAGCTCTAGCTCGGAGTCTACAGCATAGTGAATGCCGTAGGTCCTGGTTCCCTGAATATACTGGAGGATCCTCTTGGCTGCCTTCCAATGAAGATCATGAGGCTGCTACATATATCTTGATATAGAATTCATGGCATAACAGATATCAGGCTGAGAATGTGTCAAGTACAACAAGCTACCAATCAGTTGTCGATAGATAGTGCAGTCCATGGGAGGTGTGCTTTTTCCTTCTTCAAGGCTGATCCCTGAAAGGAAAGGGAATGGTGTAGGTATAAAATAATCCATGTTAAACTTTAATAATAGGTTTGAAATGTATTTGGATTCAGTGACCATAATCCCATCAGAATTTTGCTCAATTTCAAGCCCAAAAAATTGTTTTAGGAGCCCCAAATCACTCATTTCAAAGGCATTGTGGAGAACAGTTTTGATGGCTGAAATGGAGGCAAATGTGCTAACTATGATCAGTAAGTCATCAACATATAAAAAAATTATAATTATATGATTATCATACTTCTATAAATACACATTTTAATCTGATCTACACCTTTGAAAGTTTTGCGAGAGAAGGAAGGCATCCATCTTGGAATACCACTCTCTTGGGGCCTGTTTTAACCCGTATAGTGACTTATTTAGCTTGAAAAACAAAGATGGATCAGTGATGTATCCCTTAGGATGCTTCATGTATATATCCTAATGAATATATCCATGTAGAAAGGCTGAATTAACATCCATGTGATGCACTTCCCAGTGCTTGGATGCTGAAATTGCCAAAACAAGGCGGATGGAGTCCATTTTTGCAACCGGTGCAAAGGTCTCATTATAGTCCACACCTTGGACCTGAGAGAAGCCTTTTTCCACCATAATTGCCTTATATTTGTGGGTACTTCCATTGGCAGAAATTTTTTTTCTGAAACACCCACTTGCATTGAACCAATTTCCTTCCCATAGGAAGAGAAACTAGCTCCCAAGTAGTGTTTTTCTAAAGAGAATTCATCTCTTCATCCATGGCAAATTGCCATCTCGGATCCTTCCAAGAATGGTAGTAGGATTTTGGATCTAAAATAATCATCAAATAGAAAGTTTTGGACAGAAAATTATTAGGACAAGAGAGCGCAATACTTGCTCTTAGAAAATCAGACCGTGTTCTCCTTGGATCATCCAGATTTCCAATGTTATCTCCTGCGGAGGAGAGTGTCTGTCGGGCCCATGTGGGAAGATGATTTTTCACTTCAGGTTCTAATTCAAAATCTGATGATTGCTACACAATGATATTATAAATCATAGGATCCAAATCAGGGTCATCACGCCCAATTTCATCATCAAAATACTCAGTAGAATAGGAAGGAAATTCAGCAGTTTTCTCCTTCACTAGTTCCACCTCTTGAAGAGGCTCATCGAACTTGACACTTATCTCGATGATGATCTGTTTTGTTTTGATATCCATCAGTTTGAATCCTTTTATTCATTAGTATACCCAATTAACAGGCATTCTATTCTTTGTGGTTGCAAAGCCCTTCTTTTATCAAGCGGAATCCAGGCCCATGCAGTGGACCCAAACACCCGTAGGTTCGACACATTCGACTTGTGTCCGAAGAATGCTTCGAAAGGGGTCATCCCTTTCATGGATAAGTGTGGCACCCTATTCTGAATGTATGATGTAGCATGCATGGCCTCATCCCACAAATTTGCAGAAAGCTTCTTGGATTCCAACATACAGGTGGTCATCTCCTTAAGAGACCGATTCTTCCTTTCCGCTACTTCGTTCTGTTGGGGAGTGTAGGGAATTGAATGTTGGACCTGAATACCACTTTGAGAGAATATATGTAGAAAATAATTACTGACATACTCCCCACCATTATCACATCTCAATATCTTGATCTTAAGACCAGAGGCATTTTCGGTCAAGGCCTTCAATTCAGAAATTTTTTCACATAATTCAGACTTCTTTTCTATAAATAAGACCCATGTGTACCTTGAAAAATCATCAATAAAAGTAAGAATATACCTTGATACATTCATGGATGTGATAGGAATTGGACTGCTGATATCAGAATGTATCATCCCCAATATGCATGTAGCTCGGTTTGCCTTTCCCCGATCGAACTTGTGCTCAGGGTGTTTTCCAATCACACAACCCTTGCAATTTCTGCTGGTTTCCTTGATGACCGGGAGGCCTTTAACCATGGAGTTTTTCTGTAATTGCTGTAAATATTTGAAATTTATAGGGACAAAACTTTCATTCCATAGCCTACTAAATTCATTTCCATGAGTTAGTAGAGCGGTGGGCTTTGCATTCGGCACAAAGTGGGAGAACTCATAGGCTCTTGCATGATGGTTTGCAAGACCTTTAGCAATGAGTTTCCCGGATGCAAGCTCCATTATCTCAACATCATTTGGGATGAAAGAAAATCTCTTTGGCACTCTAGTATGGTGTCATCTGATAGACACTAAGGAGATTTGATGCCAGAGACGGTACATACAAAACATTTGAAAAAAATCCATTTTCAAGATCAATAGTACATTATCCTTTTGAAATGATGGTGGATTCAGCTCCCATGTGGATGGGGATGGATTTTCCAGTATCCAAGGATGAAAAGGAGTCTCTTTCAGCCATCATGTGGTTTGAAGCTCCATAATCAATCAAGTGTGCTTTGTACTTCGAAGTGCTTTCCATGAGGGCATGACCTTTTTGATGTTGTGGTTCCCGATCTTGCTGATCTCTCCTCCGAAATATTTCTGGAAGATTGATGTGATTTATCTCAAGGAGAGAGGTAGATTCATCAAGATTCTTCTTCATGCAGGCATGTTTAGGGTGGAATCCCTTCCCACAGTAAGAACACTTGACTTTTTCCTTGCCATGGTGCCCTTTTCCTTTGTTCTTCCTTGAGCCGGAAGACTCATCATGATGCTGATTTTCAACTCTAGGCTTAGGAGAATCAAATTTAGTTTTTGGGTTCTTCTGTTGCTTACCTTTACCCTTCAGACCTTTGAGCCCCAAGACATGGAGGGCTTTATCACGGGAAGATCTGATGATCCCCATTTGGACAAGCTTGTCATGTTCACTTGTTAGGGACTCAATGAAGGCATTGAGTGTAGGCATATTCCATCCAGGGGTTGTGAGCTTCCCTACACGGAATGTAGAAACAAAAACTGAATAATTAGCCCCAAGTTTTGAGAGTATGGTGAGGATGACCTGATCATCCACCTTCTCTACTTTGCATTGCTTCAAGAGTAAAACAGTGTGCTTGAACCTTGTGAAGAAGTCATTCAGAGTCTCATAATTGGAGGGCTGGAGAGACATCAATTCATTTTCAAGCTGGTAAACTCTCAAGTCATCTTGCTTTCCATATATAGTTTTTAATTTGTCCCATATATCTTTTGGAGTCTTCAATCCCGCAAGATGGAAAAGAAGATCCTGGGAAATAGAGAGGCACAAGAAACCGAAGGCTTCATCCTTCTTGTTCAAGAATCTTGATTTTTCTATGGCTGAACCAGGCTCATCTTCAGTGTCCATGGTGACTCTATAGAGTCCTCTGGAGTGCAACTAAATCTCCATGTCACCTTTCCATGAGTGGAAATTGTATGGAGTCAAAAGATCTACTAAGGAGGCCATCTGGATCTGTTGGAGCAAATGCTTCACCTGTAGAAAACCTGAAAATCACAACAGAGAGGGAAATGTAAGGTCAAATAGCCTGCACATTTTAGGCTTTCATCACACCTAACATAGTCAATAAAGCAATCTTGATCAACAAGTTCTTTACTTGTGGTATTAAGTGGTAAGCCTTGGCTTCTAGTGCAGTGCTGGATTTTTGAGCTATCGCTCAATTTTCATGCAGAAGTCTGTCAAAAAGCTTGTTTTTGAGAGATAGAGCTTTGTCCCGCCGTGAGCTCTAATACCATATTAATCTTGCACATTGATCTAGGGACTAAACATCAGTCTTATCAAAGATTAATCAACAAATAACTCATGAAATGGTGTAATCAGACTACAAAATGAGTAGCCTCTTTGTATATTCACACAAAGAATGAGAAATTACATTACAATGTCATGCTACAAGCATGAATGAGAAGCAATTCTAATTCCTAAGGAGGTCATTCAAATTGAATGAGTGAGTCTAGCTTAACTGAATGTAAGCCACAGTCAACACTCAAGTTAACCACTTATCAAAACCCTAATTGACTCAAATGAGCCCTAACTGAAGTCGGAGTGCAATAAATGACTGAGTCTTAACTAAAAGAGATCAGACACATGTCACAGCAAGCCAAACCTCAAATGGTAGCACTTCAATGACTGCAATGAACCCCGTTGAGGTTAACTGAAGTGGAACTGAACATCAGAAGTGGTTGAGGCGCCCCTGTTGACTCCAGTTCATTAATTAATCATTAAATAATCAATTTAATGAGAGGATGCACCTTCATTTCCCTGTTTAACTGATATTAACCATCAGTTAGCAATAAAGTGCATTAATGACACTCAAATCACCCTCGTAGTTCTCTAGTTAGCCTCCTTAAATGTAGGAGAAGGATAAGTTAGCCTCCTTGACTGAAGGTAGGCGTGGGTGTGACTGAATGATGTCATTTAATGCTCCATTGATGTCAATTTAATGTCAATAATACTTAGGACAGTGGTTTAACTAGGCCAATTTGACCAAAATGAGTGTGTATGGTGGTAAATGTCTCCAACACAAAGGACGTAGAATTCCAGTGGACAGAATCTTGTCAAAATGCTTTTGAAATTATAAAAGCTAAACTATCGGTGGCACCAAGACTCAGGGGTCCTAATTGGTCCCTTCCTTTTCACATATTCACCGATGCCTCTGATTACGTCCATAGGAGGAGTCCTCGACCAAAAGGAGGGACAAGCACCTTATGCCATTTATTTTATTAGTAAGAATTTGACTTTTGCCGAACTTAATTATACTGTTACTGAAAAATAATTCTTGGAATTAGTTTATTTTATTAATAAGTTTCATCATTACATTATAGGTTATGAAGTTTTTGTGCATACCGATCACTCTGCCATTATATTTCTAATGAATAAACCAATCACGAATGGTAGAGTGACCCGGTGGCTTCTTTTCTTGCAAGAATTTAATATTATCGTTATTGACTGACCTGGTAAAGAAAATATAATAGCATATTTTCTTTCCCGTATTCAACATGAATAAGGTACTAAACCAGTTGACAACACTTTTCCTGACAAACATCTATTTGTTGTATCTGTTCAAACCCTTTGGTTCGCATATATTGCTAATTATTTAGCAACTGGGAAAATACCAAACCATTTGTCTCCAAATGAGAAGCATCATATTATAGTTCATAGTTCCAATTATTCTTGGGTTGATAATGATCTCTTCTGCATTGGTCTAGATCTTATTATTTGAAGATGCGTGCAGGAGGATGAAATGATAGACATCCTCCATGCATGCCATGATGGACCATGTGGAGGACATTTTTCTGATAAGAGGACGACATACAAAGTCTTACATTTTGGTTATTATTGGACAAGAATTTTTAAAGATACTGCCAAATATGTCAAAGGATGCAATAGTTGCCAAAGAATGGGTAGACCTACTTCATCTGATCAAATGCCCTTACAACCCCAAGTCATGATTGAACCCTTTGAGAAATGGGCTCTTGATTTTGTAGGACCAATTTCTCCCATGTCTCGAAAAAAGAAATATATCCTAGTTTGCACGGTCTATGTCACCAAATGGGTATAAGCTAAAGCTTTGTTTAGAGCTACAAAGAAATCAGTGGTAGAATTCATATATGAAGAAATACTCACCCGGTTTGGTGTACCTAGAGAAATTGTCACAGATCAAGGTACTCAATTTACTTCTAAATTAATGAAAGAACTTACTACGAAATATGGCATCTGACATTGCAAATCTACACCTGATCACCCTTAGGCTAATTGTCAAGTAGAATCAACTAATAAAGTATTATAATGTATTTTAACTAAAACCATTCACTTACATCATAAGGATTGGGCAGATAGACTCCCAGAGGCTTTATGGGCCTATAGGATAACATGGAGAAACACTACCAGACATACCCCCTATGAGTTAGTGTATGGAAAACAAGTCCTTTTACCTATTGAATTTCAAGTTAAAACCTTTCGTATGGAAGCACAATTAGGCATGAATTTGGATGAAGCATAGAAACAACGAATATTGCAGATTAATGAGTTAGACGAGATCAAACAAGATGCACTCCAAAGAACCATGCTAATATAGAATCAACGAAAGACATGACATGATAAATTTATTAAACAAAAGCAGTTTAATACTGAATATTGGGCATCACTATTTGACTCGTGGTTCAAGAATTTCAAAGGAAAGTTAACTACCCATTAGATGGGCCCATACGAAGTAGTTATAGCTTTTGACAATGGGTCAGTAAAAATTAAAACAATTGATGGCTCACAAGTTTCCTTTGTAGTAAATGGACATAGACTCAGACTTTATCACCAACCGACATCTAAACAGGATTCTATACAGAATGTTTTGTAGCAGAATGAAATGGAATTAGTTGAAGGGGAAGCTATTCCTCCTCCTCCCGATCCTTGAAAAGTATTTTGGGTTATTATCACTTGTATATATATGTAAATATGTGCTTGTTTCTTTGAATAAATAAGAGTCATTTCTAATAGATTGTTTACAAGGGACTCTTTTTCTTTTATTATATATGTCTTCATGAATAAATTGAATCATCTAACAAGTGGTTTTGTAGTTTGATTACAAGTATTCTATCTCTATAAGCAACTCATGGAGTATTACTTGGAAAAGGGAAGTATGTTAAAACACTCATCAGGTATCTTAACCTTTCTTGGGGTCCTTTTGAAATTTTCAGCTTATAGTGAAAATTAAAAATTTACAATCCTCTGTATATCATACTTAACCAGCTCTTCTATGTTTCATATGGATTTTGGTATTTTGATTCAGACATGTATATTTTTGATTTACTCTTTTGTACAGTTGCTTGATAGACCTACTTTCATTATCATATTTTTCACGTTCTTATCTTACACCTATGGATTACTAGTTCATCTTATGCTTATTATCAAAACTTGTCTCTCAAGTATTTTGGTGATAACTCGAGAGTAAGTGGAATTTTTGTCTTTGGGGAATATTACTTTTTATGAAGAAGAAGGACTGTAAGGTTAAAGAACAACTTTAAGTTATTCTCTTTTGACATGATTTATGGTTATGGCCATTATGAAATTACTTATAAGTTTATTTTACAAAAAAAAAATGAATTATGTGTTTAGCAGGACTTAACATGCTCTAGTACCAATCGACTTCCATATATTTAATATCATTATACAAGGCAAACCCACGAGAATACTGAACAAGCTTGCTGGAAGTGGGTCAATGCTAAGTTAAAGCTCAAAACACGGAAGCTCAATAAATGCAAGTAAACCCGTTGGGGTACTGAATAGGCCTGTTGGAAGCAGGGCAATACCTGGTAAAAGAGATTTGGTTAATGCATTACTATGCACATAGTTCATAAAACAATGATAATATAAATAATTTGTTTTAGAATTTATGAATACACAAGTCATGGACAATTGTGTAACATGTCATTTGAGAATGGCTGTAAGTTGGGTTTGACCCTGGCCATCTAATTAAACACATATCTAGGATTCCATTATCCTAGAAATGGGACCCAAAGCTGTAAATCTCACATACTCCGGGGTAAAATTAAATATTTTGTGATGACAAGATATCTTTAAAATCAGGCATAGATGACTAGCTTTTCCTGTGGAATTCTTTTGGTTAAATTATTATCATTCAAGTGGTCTTTCTAAGCACTATTATATATTTCATGAATATACATATCTGAATCATTTCCATTTACTAGTCATTTTTTTTTTCTTACAAAATAATAAACAACACAATAGAACTCTTTAATTTTTATTTTCTGGAACAATCAATTCTTCTCTCTTATATGGCTCGCGGACACTCCATATATTTGGTTTGGGGGGAAGGATTGGGAAAATTAGATTGTTTTTACTTTTCATTATTTATGATAGATCTATTTATCTCTGACAAATGGTAAGTGTTTTTAGGATAACATAAGTAGTGGAACTTGATTATAGCATGAAGCATATTTTTACAGCAAAATCAATATGAAGAAACGAATGAAGGTCCAAATGAAATACCAAATGATGATCTGAATCAAACATTGTAATATTATAGCACTTAAAATTAAAATTTGCTAACCAAATTTTGTTTTTTGGAAAATAATTTTTACCTTCATGTGGATTCGTAGAAATTCTTCTTATCATTTTATTATTGACAACCTTATCCTCTTACCCAATCATGCATGTAAACTATTAAATGACCAATTTTCTTGATGATAAATGTGATTTATACTTTTCATGTCATATGTTCAACCTGTCCAAAGTTTTACATTGGACATGGTTGAATTAATTTTAAAACCTTATGACTTTATTGACTTATGTATATGCCCATTGCTGGCTCATGTCTCAAAATTCTCTATGACAGTGTGATCTATTATCTTTCTTTTTGCTCAGTGGGACCTAGCATTTCTCTGGTTTGGGGGAATGTTGATCCTATATTTGTTATCATTTTTGACAATTAAATTACTCATTTAAACATATGTTTTATTATCTTTTTGTATATTTTATGTCACGTAGATCACTATTCAGCCCAGGTATGCATGGATTTAAGGTTTATATAAAGTCCATTTATTATTATCATTTTATGATTTTATTAATTAAAATTGATATTATTGAAGCACATTTGATATATTAATTGATTTTTACATTTGTTTGCAGGTTATATAATATTTTTGGAACAAATTAACAACAAGTACGCATTCATCTTGGCATGTGCACAGTACGTCCAGCTCGATGTCCATCTCGTCATCCAGATCACTGCGTGAAACTCGTTGGTAGTTTTTCAGGTGTTAAAACGTGTTATTGCAGAATTTAGTCCTAAAGCACACCAACAAACATACATTTCATTCATCCTAGATATGCGCCCAACATATCTATCTCATGGTCCAGCTCGATGTTCAACTTTCCATCCAGATCGCTAACCAGATTGCGCATTGTTGAGAATTGATTTCAGGCATTAAAATGTGAAAGAGTTTTGCAAACGACCTGCTATCCATGCGTCTAGGTAATGAAGCTCGCATTTTATATGATCCACCAGCTTACAGCCTCCTTTCTCGACACCTCACCAACAGAACACATGTTGGGTTGATGTATTAGCCCACATTCTAGAAAAATATCCCGTGCACTCTCCTCTGCTGGCTACTAGTCCACCTGCTGTGCTAAGGAAGGAGTCGTGTGCCACATCTGAGAACCATTTGCAATGGAGAAGGAGCCTGTGTGTTACACTATCCAATGAAGAGAACTAGACTCACGCTAAAGAAGGGAGGATGACTGTGTGTTGGCATGTAATTTGTTAGATGCCTTTATGATCGATTAAATTTAGAGATCAGTCAACCACTAAAGGGTCGACTTGCTCATCTCTGTAAACAACTATATATACTAGCCTCTACGTGAGAGCTCAGAGTTCACAATTTTATCAGTTCATGCTTTGATTTGTTGTTCTTAATCACATTGTAACTCCGTTCCATCGTTTGAATAAAGAGTTGTATGCTTTGTTGTCGACGATTGCGTTTGAGTAGAAGTTAGCCAAGAACCACCCCTGATTGCTGAGAGGGCCCCTCATCAACCATAGGTTTCTTTCTTTTTCTTGTTTATTTCTTTCATCTTTTCTGTTGTAGTTAGTTTTATTATTTCATTTTCTTCTTGTAATGCATTTTATTTCTAGAATTAAATAACTAGATTACGCGCATAGTTTGCTTTCAAATTTACTTTCATTCCTTTCGTTTCTAGTTTATGGTTTAGTATTTGCAATTAGATAGAATAGAGTTTCAGTTCTGTTTATTTCTTTTCATGTTCCAAGTTTATGCAATTTAAATTTTAGTTTTTTTATTAACATGGAATGATTTCTTTATGTTCATGAATTTGTTTAAGTTCATTTCATTGTTGAATTTGCTTAATAAGTAGGTTTACTTATTTTCTTTATGCATTAGATTTGCATCTGCACGAATTTAGCTGAATACTATCCCAATAAGGTTAATTTCCATCATTTTAAGTGTGGAGATTATCATCCGGATAGCCTGTTTAAATTGTCATTCAGCCACCCCTTTCAGACCTACAGTTTAGTCTGTCATTCAGCCCATAGTTTTGTTTTTAGTGTTTTTAATGTGTTTTGAGATTGTTTTCAGTTCCATTTCCTTAATGTTTGAAGTATGCTTTGACTGAGATAGTTAGATAATAGTTTTATTTAACATTGAAGTTAAAGTTAGAGTGTTTTAGGTTATTTATTAAAATTTTATCATTTCTTTTACTTCTTTTTCACCTTGAATATGTGTTAAGCTATCTTATGTTTTGTTTCTTGAATTTGCTTCTGATTTCTTTTTACTGATGTATTGTTTTGTGTTTATGCCTTTGTATTGATTTATCCGTTTGCATGTAAATTCAGTGTTATATGTGTTACCCTTAGTATGTTTTCAAGTTATTCCTTTTTCATTGAGTGATTACTGAAAGAGACTTGTAGGACATAATTCAAATATATTCCTATTAAGTTTTCAACTTGTTTCTTTTTATTTAATTTTATTTATTAATTTTTCTACTTGCTTATTAATTAGGTTTTCCTTGCATCTTAGTTTCCTATTTTGAAAAGATTAGTTGTTAATAATATCTTTTTCAGTTTTAAAGTTATTTACTTATGGAATAAATTATCAATTATTTAGTTTAATAATTTGTTCCGGTTTAATTACCTTAATAATTGAATTCTTAGGAGTTTGACTCAATTTTTCATTTTGAAAGATCTTTCGATCTTTTGTTTGTTAAAATATTTTCACGGCACCATAGGAACCCCTCTACCTTCACATATATTTTGTGTCAACTCTAAGCCTACCAACCCCGATCGATAATTAAATATTAGGTGAATTAATCTAGACATTATAACACCCAACAACAATATTGATAAGCATCATTCACCATTTGATCCATATGATGATGAACCATGGTTGTCTCGTTATGCTCGTCATTATCAAGAACTTCAGTATCATTTGTAAGCGATGTTACAAACTCATCATAATGATTATCATATTGATGTCCGACTATGTCTTCATCACCATGTGTATTCTCTTGATGAAAATCATGTATCTATGTTGTGTGGCATTTCTTTTCCTTGTCAAATTTATAGTCCTGAGTAGGAACTCTCTCTCCATGGAAAAACCAAGTTTTATATGAACTCATTATACCATGAATCATCAAGTGGTCTTGTACTTCCTCAAACGTCAATACTGCAACATTGCAACATTTTTTATAAGGGCATCTTGTGGTGTTATTATCCTATGAATGCCTTTTTGAAAACTCTATGAATTCTTCAACCCCAACTTGATATTCCTTTGACATCCTACATAGAACCAATTTGCACATCACGTAAGAAAAAACCACTAAAAAATATAATGAAAACATATGTTATAAAATATCATGTTGACTAATCAAATATAAAAAGTATACCTCATTTTCAAATCTGTCCAATCCCTTTTTGGCCATTTGAAAATAAAACCAACCCAATTTCTCGAATTGGCTCCTCGAGAGTTGGCCTCTCAACTTCCTTCCAATATACAGTTAGGAATATTCATGTAGTACACCCATATGCTTTCCAAAATAGCCTTTACTAGCACATGACAACCATATATTACACCATACAAGCTTCCACCTTTTAATAACCAAATCCAAACATCAATTACATAATATTTTGGTTTTATATTAAAGCCAATATATTTAAGATTTTAACCCATTAATATAACTTTGAAGATAAAAACAAATTTGTGAAATCTGGTGGTCCCCTCCCCATTGGATATTTTGCTCAAATATTGGAGGTACAAAGGTAACTTTTAGGGAGCGCGATGGTTTATAAGGATAATCAGCTTGACATTAACAATCCGTTAATACTCTGACCACCTTGAAAATTTGACGTTCTCTAAGCACGAGTTAGATGGATACAACTGCAACCTCCAGAAGCATTAGCCATCACCACCAGGTACTCGTTCATCGTTTATCAACCCTTTCGACAGTTCCTCCATGGCTTCATTTGTGATCAAATTTACGATGCTTATGATCCTATTTTGCATTTTTCCAGTGTCACTGAAGCCAATAATGCTTTGTTGTCACCTTCCGAAGACCAGTCAGAACTGTTGGTGAATTTAAAGTCATCCTTAATAGGGTTCACATTAGAACAATTGCCCAATTTCCCATATATTTTCCAAAGGGTAGCCTCCAATTATTCCCCCAGTGGGAAGGACATGTTAGATGATACCCACTCCCATGTCATTTGCACAATTACTCCAAAAGCTATCACGGATTCCATGGGTCTCTCCGAAGCCCAATTTCAGGCCCTGATCGCCTTCATTGAATTAGAGGTTCTGCAAGTGTTTGGGAAAGCCAAACTAGAATCCAATAATAAATTTTTCAAGACCATTTTGAATACCCCAGTTCCGTTAGAGACCCTTATCACCCCAGTCTCCTCTGAATTGTTCATAAATCCCGTCGTATCAGCCATCTCCCTCTTTTGTCAAATCCTAGGTCTTAATAGCGATATCATGGTCTCTGAAGTAATGTTAGGCATTCTCCTTCACCTGAGTCAATCTAAAGAAGGAATTAAGTTCAACGAGTTCTTTGCCAGAGAAATCAATTATTGGCTTAAGAAGTTTGATTTGGATAAGCACTTTAGATACCGGGGGTATCTATTTTCCATCATAGTCAGTTCCAACTGGCAGACCCTTGAGTTCATGGATCTATAGGTGTTCAAAGACTGGCCTCGGTTTGTCTAGAAGATCTAGAACTGGTCTTACATCCTGTTCATTGAAAAAATTGACCTGAACATCTACAGACAATTAAACCCTAAAGAGAAGAGTATATCAGAAGACATGAAGGATGCCTTGTAGCAAGAGGGTATTGGATATTGGTTCCTGATGCAGAAGTATTTAGTTATCAGGGTATATGGTTATTCAGTTTCCCCTTTCATGCTACCAATTTACCTAACTCCCTCAGTATTCACACTAGAATTGATTAGGTAGAGGATTTATGCTGATGAGGAGCATTTTATTGCTCACAGGAAGGACTCTTGGATCAAATACCCTATTAATTTTTGGCCCTTCGTTGTGAAGAATCCATTAATGTTACCAATGGTGCAGAAAATTTTGAAGGACATGAAGTTTTAGGTGAATCATGCATAGAATTATGATCCTAAGGGGATCATTTCCCAGAGGAGGGTCTAGGTGCAAAGGTGAGTCTTTATTCACTCCATGATCCCTAACTTGTCCCAGGAGGCAAATTCTCTTTCCTATGATTTTTATTGCACTCTTGCAGAGAAAATTCAAGACACTAAAGAAGTGCAAGGTACGGTCCTAGCTACTCCGTTTCCCCTCAATGATGATGGTTGTAGCAGAAGGTATCACTTAGAGGTGGAGGATATGGAATGTGATGAACAAACCCATAGCAGGAATCCTAGGATAGACGTAGAGGAGGATGTAATCTACCTGGAGTAGGAGTTTAATTTTGAATCTAATTCCCTAAAGACAGTGATAGAGGAGGAGCTTGATTCAGTAAACCCTACTAGGGGAATCATTGAAAATTAGATGGTGATCGTGCAACAACTAGCGGTTATAAATCCATCCACTACACACCCAGAGAGAAAGCCTCGAAGAACCACATAATCAATGAATAACGGGGGTGAGGAGTCTCTACTCAATTATTAGAAGTATTATTTTTCCTCTGCTGTTGAAGGGAAATTTAAGATTGAAAAGCAAATGTTGACCACCTATGGGGAGCTCAAAGATAAATCCAATGGTGAGACTTAGAAGTAGTTTGAGGATCTAAGAAAGCTATTAGGTAGCAAAGTCTCTTTCACTACTGCTAGGATCTTACAACAAACTCCCTGAAACTAGACGTCATTAATGAGGAAGGAGTTTTAGCGGTTGAGTTCAAGATGGATCGGTTCTCAATCCCAGATAATATTGTGTTCCATAAGGGAGTTAGCGATCTCCTCTATGCTGATATGAATAAGGAGTCATTATCCCATCTCAAGTCTGAGAAAAGGGTGGCTAAGCTGGAGACCCAATTGAAGCAGGAAAATGCATCAAACAAGGCCTGGAACATGCAGGTGAAACTCCTGAAGGACCAAGTGGCAGACCTAACAACACAGAATGCTTTACAGCAGCCCCTTTCATCTAAGAAACCAGTGGTAATAGAGCAATATATTTTACCATCTAAGCCACTGGCCAAGATACAGGCTTACAAAAAGAAAATAATACACCTATGAAAGACATCGTGCTACCTCCTCAGACTATGCAGTTACAAGGGGAGATTGAGACATTGCATTATGAAGTTTTGGATCTAAATGGCTTCGTTTATGTGCTGGAGGATGAAAAAGCACATATGTGAAGAAGAGAAGCATAAGATGCATAAGATAATTGATGAATTAAATTACTATAACACCCCTAAAGACATATCACCCACTTCTATGGCAATCAAAGATATGTTTGAAATGTCCCTGAAGGACATGGAAATCACTCAATTTAAGGAGTCCAATCAAGAGCTCAAGGATAGGATCACTGCTAATGAAAGTGAAGAATCCACTAAAGAGATCAAGATACTCAAAGATCAGGTAACCAGGTTTGAGAAAATGGTCATAGGCCGAATTCCCCTGCAAGGGGATAAAAATTTGCTCTGGGATGCAGTGATAAAGGAGACTCCCTCATTAGAAAATCATTTGTTCATGGTGGATGAGCATAAACAAGATGCTATGGTAGCAAGAAGAAGATGTAAATCCCTGCAGGAAATTCTAGGACAAAGTCCTAGGGAGGAGGCCCATAAGGCGATTGTTTTTTTGAACTCATCCTCTAGGGAAGATTTAATTGCCCTGGGGATTACTGACAAGATATGAGTTCTGGTGGTAGCAAGGATGATGACCACAAAGCACAACATGTTTCCGAATGCACTTACTAGGATTAAGATTATTCATCAAGGGGAAGAAAAGTTAAACAAATTGTTCCAACCCTTGTTTCAGAAAGGGTTCCTGAGTTTTGGAGTCTAGAGGGGAAGCTAATCCCTCAACGAAAATATGTCAAACTGCTGAACGAGGAAATACTAAACCATGTAAAGTTTGAGGGTATGAATGGTGGGATAAAGGGAGAGGTAATCATCGATAAAATCAGCAAGGACATTGAGCTGCTGGTTCAATTCATGACTTTCAAATCAGATCTCCATGCTATTGTCTATAGCCCCCTAATTGAACTAGATGTTATCCTAAAAGAGATATCTTAGATGGCCACCCCTATAGATCAATAGTGGAAGTGTTAATGAAAAGTGTTTTTTTGAGTTTATGAGATTCATCACAGTGTTCATATTCAGTATGTGTTTCCTGTTTGCATCATTTTCATATGTGTAAATTCTACTAATGATTTTTAGAGAAAACCATGACCTGTCTTGAGGATGATAAGGGCTTGTTGGAGGAGCAAGTCGATAAGTTGACTTGAACGATAGCCGACTTAGTCGATCAGCTGACTAAGTCGATCAGTTGACTAAGTCGGTTGGTCGACTAAACTAGAGATTAGGTCGGCCACCTAAGGTCGTGTCGGTTCATCGAACCGACAGGTAGTTATTTTGTAACTATTTGTAATCATATATATTAGGCTATTGAGCTATATGAGAACTCAATTCAGTTCTTTGTATTGTATGGACCCATTCATGTTAATATAATCTGTTAATTCACCTACTTGTTCTTATCTCTTGTCTCTGTTATGTATGTATGTTTTGGTATGTATTATTGGTAACCTTATGTGATCTGTGAGATTACAACATTAGTTCTGTTGCCAGTAGTACATGTCTGAGATGTATGCAAATAGATGATATCAGAACAAGAGATTAAGGACTGGTGGGAATGTAAAGTTGCAAATTTTTTGCAGAATTACGCACGAAGAAATAGATTAACGACCGCATAAACAAAAGTAAGATTCTTTACAGAAACACATGAGAATTTTGTAGAATTAGTGCCCCAACTTCTGAAGAAACTCCTGGATGAAAAAGACGGAAGGGACTAAAGAACAACAGTTGCTAGAAAAAATGATCTGAGGGGGAAGAACAAACTTGTCGGAGTGGTTCGAAAAAATCGTCGACGACTTCTGCGAGGAGCAAGCAGTACAAGACAGAACTTTGGTGGAAACCGTTAAGGAGAAATTTTACACAGACCTCACCGAGCAATTTCTGTGTTTCTTACCGACCTTGTTGTTCAAATTCCTAATCGAGAAATAAGTGGGTCATATTGTCGAACCTCGTCCATCACTTCACGGATCTCCATTAAACCCTAACTGGGCAGAAAAGCAAAAGATGTGGGAAAAATTCATTGCAGAAAGGGAGTGGGAATACTTCCTAAGCAAGTAGAATGAACTATTTGGGCTTTCTTAAAGTGTTAGGTAGTCTATGGGGGGTTAGTTGGTCATATGTCAGGATAAGGTGGAGTGGATTCTAGTCGACTAGAGGCAGATACCATTCACCAGTAATGAGAAGTTGACAAAGAGGGAAATCAAGAAGATAGTATCACACAGAGGTATGTCGGACATTCAAAAAATAGAGAGGGAAGAGAGACAACAAAGGAGAGAAGAAAGGAGAGAAAGAGCCTTAGCGCTGCATCAAGGAATGTGTCCTAGGGTGACTGACTGAGAAAGAAATCTACTAGAGACGGGTCATGACTGACAAGAAGAAGGCATGGAAGAAGAGGCATCCCCTACAGAGGAAGAATTGTGGATAGAGCAGCTAGAAGCTCTCCAATTAAGAGCTCTCCATGAAGGAACAACTCTATCTCCATTGAATCTGCGTACTCGGATACAAACTATTGTTGAAGAGGACCTCTAACTAGGAGCTGGTGACTTTGGTATATGGAGTCGATTAGATGACAAGACATACACTGGAAGACACCTCATTATCCATCGACCACAAGAAGGAAATTGGGTTACCTTTCAAGTGGTACCCTTCAACTGAAGTATCCACTTACTCTTACCGACACATAAGGGAGCACCCCCCCTGCCAAATACAGATTTGGAGGACACAGAACATTCATAACTATAGACAGGTAACTGCAGTTGGAAATTGACAGAAGAAGTCAAAATCAACCGACTGTCAGTCGAAGACGAAATGACAAAAACAACCGATAGATACAAAAGTTCTGTCGATGATAGCTCTATAGAGAGGAATAAGAAAATAACCCCACCACTCCCACCTCCACCACCGCCACCTCCTGAAAGCAGCGACAGTGATTCCGACATGGGTCATGGGTCAGCACAAATTCCTCTATATGAGGGGGATGAGGACCC
Organism: Pseudotsuga menziesii; assembly: GCA_001517045.1. Taxonomy (NCBI): domain Eukaryota; kingdom Viridiplantae; phylum Streptophyta; class Pinopsida; order Pinales; family Pinaceae; genus Pseudotsuga; species Pseudotsuga menziesii. The sequence goes on from LPNX010043483.1 coordinate 720,227, forward strand.
CAGATGACACTGGTTCGTCTGTGAGTCGACTTGGGAGGCTAACCAAGTTATGGATGAAGACAGGTATATGGCACAGTTCACCGTTTCCTTGAGGAAAAGGGCATTAACTTGGTATATGACCTTTTCTGAAAGACAACCTTGAGCAACCAATGCCGAGATCAAAGCACAATTTCTATCATTTTTTAAAACTCCAGATGCAAAACATCTAGTAGCGAAAAAACTAAAAACAACATCATAGAAGCCAAGAGAAACTGTCCGCGATTATGATAAGCGATGGAAAGCCCTTCTTATCCAACTGGACTATGTTATAGATGAACAATTATTAATCCAGTGGTTTTTTGCAAGTTTATCTCATAAAATCCACCGGCACATAAGTCTGGAAATATTCAAGTCTTATGAAGATGTGCTTACAAAAGCTCTCCAAGTGGAAATGGATGAGGACATACCAGCATACTCCACCGATCACAGACTAGAAGAACAACTTGAGAGTGTACAGAAGTCTTTAAAGGAATCAACCCTCAAAAATCAGGATATCTGGTGCACAAAGTGCTCGACAGCCGGACATTCCAAAGACAACTGTCGATAGGAATACAGCCGGCAGGACATTCGATTTGTGCAGACAAAATGTTTTTGTGACATTTTCCAGGAGCATGGAGACCACTCGACAAAAGATTTCCCGTTTAACATGAAGAACGGCAAGACATCTTGGTGTGAAATATGTGAAACTAAAAATCATAACACAGCCGATTGCCATTTGAACCTGAAGAACTGTCAGAATTATCATGCAGTCTACCAAACCACCACAGTTGCACAAAATAATGAGCAAAACAACTTAGCGAACGATCAAAATAGTTAGAGATATGAAGGTCGAAGATACGAGCACCGGTATTACAATCGACGTGGAGGCTATGGAGGATGAGGTTGATTCTATGGAAATCGAGACAACCGACCACGTCGACCCATCCAATGCTTTACATGTTATAAGGAGGGACATCGGTATGCAGACTGTCCATATAAAGACAGAACTGACCTCAAATTTTGTACTCATTGTGGAGTAGGGGATCACTCACTAGAGGATTGCCCTACCATGTTGGAAAAAATAAATACAAAGGAAAATGTTAATGTCTTGTCATGTGTGCAAAAAAATGATGTCTTAAACACAAAAAACTTGCATATTGTAAATTGACAAGGGACAAAAACAGGAAGTGATAACCCAAGAATCAACAAAATAAAAGAGAAAAATGTATACCTTGATCCACTTAAAGAAAAACAAACATACAAAGAAGCAAAAAATGTATTCAAAGAATTTGCATGACAGGAACAAGCTAACGACAATCGACATAACACAATAAAAGAATTAATACAGCTCGTACAAAAAGACAACTCAGTATCTCAGTTCATCGACTTACTATATGAAATAAAAAATAACAACTCTGAAAAACAAACAAAGAGTATCTACAGTTTAAATCAAAAAGATAAAGGTGATGCTGACCCACTTGTCAACCTGGAAATTGAAGGATACCATGTCCGAAAAGTAGTGCTCGTCTTTGGATCACAAGTAAACATCATGACTCATGACACTTGGGAACAAATGGGTAGACCTCAACTATATGAGTTAGGTATATAACTGAAACTAGCCAACCAGGGCCTAATTGAACCTATTGGAGTCTGGAAAAATGTTGACACAACTATAAAAGGAATCTTGACCAAAGTCGACTTCAAAATCATTGACCCTAAGGAAGGATCCAGTTCCTTCTCAGCGTTAGTAGGTTGACCCTAGGGTAGAAAGATGAAAACATCGATATCCCTAGACAAAGAGAGAATCAAATTAAAAGGAAATGGACAAAAGGTCATTGTACCTATTCATCCATCTCAAGGATAACCATGGACTGAAGCTATCGATGAAAAAGTCAACATCCGACAACTCTACCAGATTCAAAACAATGTAGATTATACAGAACCTAATATCTACAAAGAACTTCATTTAGGAAACCGAGACTTAATTGGTTATAATTCAGACATAGAATTACATGATTGGAAGATCGAGAACTACGAAACACAAGCAAGAGGGTGTTGGACTATTAAAAAAGTGTAGAAAAATCCCACCCAATAGTGCTTCATAGTGTCCATTGTCCCAAAAATATTTGAGAAGAAAATTAGGGAATACCCTACTTTACAACCTACCAATGTAAATACTACACAAATACCAAGATACAAGGAAAGAGAATCACCAGTCTTGCATGTAGAACTAGTTTCCAAAAATATTGGTGACCATGGTCGACTTCAAAGCCTAGTAGAAACTTTTATAGGCCAAGCTGCTCAATGGTGGGATACCCATCAGACATGATTGCAGACCTGGACATCAGCTTCGACTTACTTTTTCGAAAGGTTTGGAGGAAAGTAGTTAACCAAACAGGCTCAAATACCTATATCCACTCAAGGACAGAATCCAGAAGATCATATTAAGACATGTGAAAAAGAATGGAGAAAACTTGGATACAAGGATGAACGAGCATGGCGACACCTGTTCCCATCAACCCTCTTCGACTTATCAAACAAATGGTATAAAATGGAAGAAGCTAAAGGTGAATCATTCTTATGGCATGAACTCAAAGAAAATTTCATTAAAGATTTCAACTTTATACCACAAAATGAAAACTTGGTTGAACCAACAAAACAGATTAAACACTTTATACAGCCGACAAAAAACAAACCCTTAAAAGATAACTGACTGACAATGAAATGCAAAAATATACAAACCAGGACAAAACCACAGTTGAAAAGACTACAGTTAGAAAATGAAAATACAGAAGAGAAAATCTTTAGATGGAAATCAAACCATGTTGAAATGACCAAACTTATTTGTACAGTCCTTAAAGTGGAAACAACCGACAAATAGGATACCGACAGAATGGCTACAACTGACTTCCCTGCCACATTCTCACAGTTTAAGGAAGGAATTCAACCAATAAATGAAGCCAAAGCACCAGAATGGCTAGATGCTAAAGTCAAAACTAGAGAAATCGACATCTCAAATGATGATCGACCAAAAATGGCAAATATTGGTGACTACTAGAGTGAAGCATAGACACAAAGATAGTGAACTTATTAAAAGAGTTCCAAGATTTATTTGCTAGAGATTATAAAGACCTCAAAGGCTTAGTCCACGAAATGGGAGAAATGAAGATTGACACTAAACCTGATGTTCAACCTATGAAGAAAAGGCCATACAAGCTAGCTCACAAATACAAAGAGATAGTCAAAAAGGAAATTGATAACATGCTTGCAGCAGGCATCATCTATCCTATTGACCAATCAGAATGGGAAAGTCCAATGGTTGTACACCCTAAGAAACATGATCTGACCAAACTAAGAATTTGTGTCGACTTCAGAGAACTAAATAAAGTGACACTGATAGACCCATTTCCAACTCCTTATGTAGATGAAATCTTAAATGAGGTTGCAGGACATGAATGCTACTAATTTACAGATGGATTCTCAGGTTATAACCAAGTGCCAATAGCTAAAGAGGATTAGAAAAAAGCAACATTTGTATGTGAATTTGGCTCATTTTATTATAAGGTTATGCCTTTTGGATTAAAGAGTGGGCCTGCAGTATTTTCTAGAATTATTGTCAAAACATTTCAAGAATATATTTACAAGACCATGGCAGTATACTTTGATGATTGGACAATATACTCCATGTTCAAAGATCATTGCAAATGGCTCAGGATTATGTTGGAGAGATGTCGACAAATTCAACTATCCCTGAACATCAGGAAATGCATATTTGTGACCCCCATAGGGATATTATTAGGGCACATTGTCTGTAAGGAAGGTATTAAGGTTGACTTTGCAAAAATCAAAATTATCCTCGACCTAAAACCACCAGTAAACCTAAAACAAGTCAGGGTGCTACTTGGCCACACAGGTTATTACAGAAAATTTATAAGGTATTATTCAGATATGACCTATGCACTATAAGAGCTATTAAGGGAAGATAAAGAGTTCAACTGGACAAAAGAGTGCCATCTATCATTTGAAAAATTTAAAAGAAAACTAGTCGAAGCACCAATCCTAAGGTTTCCAAACTGGTCGATCAAATTCCATGTTCATATTGATGCATCAGGCCTAACAATAGGAGAAATCTTAACTCAACTAGGAGATGATTGAATAGATTATCCTATAGTTTACAGTAGTAGCAAATTAAACAAAGTTGAGAGAAACTATTCAACAACAGAAAGAGAAGCACTAGGAATGGTCTTTGCATTACAAAAATATTGACATTATCTCCTAGCTAACCCATTTATATTCTATACAGACCATCAGGCACTTAAATATCTCGTCAATAAACCACTACATCATGGAAGAATCTGTTGATGGCTACTTCTCTTTCAATAATTCAAATTCGAAGTCATTGTCAGACCAGGTAAGTTAAATGTCGGTCCCGACCATTTATCCCAAATCGACACAGGAGAAGAGCCGACAGGAGTTGAAGATGACTTACCTGATGCACATCTATTTCGGATAGAAGCAGTCCTAGCAGAATTAGAAGAAATAGCCCAGTTCTTAGAATATGGACAAGCACTAGAAGGAATGAGTACAAAGAAGAAGTAGATCTTATCTATGAAGGCTGCACCATACAGTATTATAAATGGATTCTTATACAAAATGGGACTAGATGACATCCTCAGAAGGTGTGTACTAGAACATAAATGAGACAACATTATGCATGAAGCACATTATGGACTTGTAGGAGGACATTTCCAAGCAGACACAACTGCAAAGAAAATCCAACAGTCAGGGTTATGGTGGCCGACACTCCAGAGAGATTGCAAAATTTTTGTCAGTCAGTGTGACAGATGTCAACAACTAGGTCGAGCTCTCCCTAGCATTGAAATGCCTTTGATATTAGTAAACCCAAGTTTGAAATTCGAAATTTGGGCCATAGACTTCATAGGACCATTCCCAATACCAACAAAAAGAACAGGGGCAAGGTACATCATAACTGTAGTTGAATATGTAACTAAATGGGCAGAGGCCGAACCAGTCGACACATGTTCTAGTGAGATAGTTGCTAAGTTTATCTATTAGGATATCATCACCAAAGTTGGATGTCCACTAACCCTAATTAGCGACCAGGGAACACACTTCATCAATAAAACTATCAAAACCCTAACCGACCAGTTCCAAATCAACCACTGTCGAAGTACAACATACCATCCTTAGTCAAATGCAACAAATGAAGCATTTAATAAAACACTAACAAGAGGACTCACCAAAACATGTAATGCTGATAAGGATGACTGGGATGAGAAAATACCTGCAGTATTATGGGCATACAGAACAACATATAAATGCTCGACTGACCAAACTCCTTTTTGACTAGTCTATGGACAAGAAGCAGTAGTTCCACTACACTTCCGACAACTGACAACTGTTATCACAGAGATCCTACATGTTGATGTCGAAAAAGGAAGAAAGGACTGACTATTGCAACTAAGCAAACTTGAAGAACACCAACTAATGGAAATACAACATCAATAAATCAAGAAACAACAACAAAAAGCATGGCACGCCAGAAACATCAAGAACAAAAACTTGTCGGTAGGAGATCTTGCTTTACTATACAGTAGTCGGGTAAAAGGTAAACCTAAAAAGCTCCATACATAATGGATGGGACCCTATGTTGTTGAAGAGATACATACCAACAGATTAGTCCAACTAATAACGTTACAAGGCATTGTATTTCAGAAACTTGTTAATGGATCTCGACTAAAACGATACAGAAACTGGAAATAAACATAGTGAAAAAATAAAAATAAAAAAATCCTATAACGACCATAATGGTTAAACCAAAAGCTATAAAAATCTAAAAATCCGAAAAGCAAAATAATACTGAACATGCTGAAAACTATGACATGAAATTACCATTTTGACAACCGACATCATTCCCATCGACATAACGCCATCGACCATTTTCATAACCGACATTAACCGAGGACCTCAATAGTCCCATCGCGCATTCATGACTTCGAGTGCTGAAAGCAATTCGCCATTAACACACACTCAAGTGTTCCAGCTGGAACATCACTTCCGCCATTAATACACTCATCGACAAAAACATCCACATCCTCCCCTATAAATACTAGTGCGCCGAAGGATCATTCACCGCAATTCATACCAAGAGAGCATCAGAGCATCCAGACGACTGAAAGCCGAGAATACCATAGTGAATTAGGCCACCAAACTGACAAGATGGCACCCAAACAGACTAGAGCCTCAGCCAAAGCCAAGGAATTATAGACTGTAGAAACACCTTTAGTCCGCAGGCTAAAGAACATTAAGAATGCCAAGGTGCATGAAGGCTCATGGCAAAAACTATGGACCAATATGAAAGAATGGGCTTATGTCAACAATAATCGTACTCAAGCTGCAGAGAAAATAAAATACAGTACCATATTCAACTATGTCAATGCACCGCTCATGCCCAGCTTCGGTGGCACCAAGGAAACAACTGTAAAATTTATCATAAGTCGGTACCACAACGGCCGGTTCTACATCGACCAACCGGTCGACATCTCTGGGGAAGTCATCTCCAAGCTGACAGGTCTCTCAAACATAGGAGACCCAGTACCAGGTTGTATTAAAGAAGGACTAGTCGAAGAACTAACTGGGTTGGATTTGGGAAAAAAATCGAAGGGGTTGATGATTAGTCAAATCACAGCCCAAACGCCATAGATTGTGGCCAAAATAATAGCCATAACACTCACCCTGGAAGGTCGAGGTAGCGACCTCAAATTAGACATGTTAGAAGCTATCGACACCATTGCGACAAATGGAAAGATATACAGATGGGATAAATATGTCACCGACATGGTCAAAACCATCTGTGAAATATGCTAAGAGATAGGAGGAATCATCAGGTTCCCCTCCCTCATACTATGGATAGTCATGTACCATATCTTCCCCAAAGGAAACCCAATTTTTCAAGAACCGAGAAGATTCCACATGTGGAGATTCAAACCATCCTCCCAGAAAGGAACCTTGAAGGAACTTCAAGATGGAAAAGTACTGTTGGAGAACTGGCTCCAACAGCTAAAAGTCCACACAACTAGATGGAGGGTGCCTCAAAACATCCAATGAAATCTACCCGCAAAGTCCCACATCCAGCTAGAGCTTGACCATACTTTGGTGTGGTACATGCAGGGCGCCGAATCAAATGCAAAAGCCCTCAACTATTATCCATCAGTCGACCAGATCTTTCGGGAGTTGTCTTGATAAGCTAAAACAAAAATACCGGTACCAGCGACAACAAAGAAGACCGACTTCTCTATAGAGGAGCCATTAACCAACCAAGAGAAAGAAGAAGACTATGAGCTGAATCTCTACATTAGTACCTTTGTGTCGAAGGAGACACCGGTCAAACACACTGGCTGAATTCAAATCATCATCAAACCTCCGACAACACAGAGGGCAGAACCACAGACAGAAGAAATACAAGCCGAGCAGTAGGTAATCACTTTGGCTGCAGAAAGTCTCATATCGACCCAGGAGCCAAGGGGAGAGATAGAACCAGAAAACCCAGAGTATGCCATCACAAAAGGCATTATAAAAAAATTGTCGAAAGAGATAGCAGCTGCAAGAAAGAAGTTAAGGATACAACAACAATAGCAAGGAAAAGATAAGCACAAGCTTATCATTGCAGGATCATCAGATGACGAGGATGAATTGGGAGCTACAACCATCGACATAATAGAAGATGCCGCAGCAAATAAAGTACCGATGGAAACCTAGTTCCAAATATTTGTCGAGGCAGGAGCACTACCAGGTCGACCAAAGAAATCCAATACCACCCACACGATGACACCTAAGAACGTCGTAGATGTTGTGTCTATGCCTCCACCTCCATCTCCAACAACAGTAATAGAGGAGCAAGTACTAGAACAATATTCAATAAGCCCACTTGACTTGTGCAAAAATGCTATGTCGGAAGCTGTCAAAGAAAAGTTCGACAAGGACAGGGATTTGCAGGCATTCATTGAGAAACTGGCTGAGATATTCACGTCGGTCCAGAAGCTATCCACAAAATAACCTCTCTTCGAGGTCGATGGATACCAACCAGGTCATGAATTCTAGTCATGAACCTTTGCAACTATCACTTCGACTTTCGAGAGAAAACCTGACAAGGAAATTGAAGTTACCGCACGTCGAACTGCGACTATCACTCCGACTATACACCAACCCAACCTACCAGCTGCTGCACTAATTGGAGGAGAAGAAAATGAGGAGGACATAAATCGCCAAATTAACCAAATGTTCTTTGACTTGGACTCACCTCCCCAGCCTGACAACCCACCTCTTGGCCTCACTTCCACCAACCCAATCACCCCTGAACATTCGCCAACTCCATCACCACCACTACCATCTCGCCCACCACCACCATCCCCTGACTTAGAACAAGCCCCACCACAACCATCAGCACTAACTACATCCACTTCTACACCTCCTGCATCTAACCCGCCAAAGGCAGCAGTCATCCCACCTCCCTAAATAGAGAAACCATCAACCACTGCTATACCACAAACCGAAAATCCCGACTCAACTTTTGCAGGTACACAGGTGCCAACACAAACAGAGAAGGAAAAGCATACGAAGAGGAAGGAGAAACAAAAGAAGGAGCATCATGGACAGCCATCAAAGGTCCATATCAAATTGAAAGATGCAACCTCACTGACCGATGCAGAGCTAGGACAACTACTGAAAACCCTAGTAGTTGAAGCAAAGATAAGGAGCCAGCAAAGATGTGATGAACTCGACAACAAGGTCAAAGAACAGATCGAGTTCCTCAACAAATGTAGAAACCTTGCACAATTAGTAATGCCAGGCCTCATAGAGGTCGACATCGACAAACCGCTCAAAAGAGCATATTAGCTATTTGAAAGCATGGCATTGGCACTCCAAGCACACATTCAAGAAACAAAGGAGGAGCAAAAACAAGAAACTTCCCACCTCCTAATGGCACAACACACAGCCTTTTCTGAAGCTTATAAAGTGCTGCAAGATCACATGGGGGAGTCTGTCATCACTGAAGAAATACTACGAGACTGGACTGCTTACTACAGGCAAGTCTATCAGAAAACTTGACAGACCTGAGAAGGGATCCAAGCACTCGAAAATAGGAAAACCACTGATGAAGCACTCAAAACCACAATAGAAGAACACATAGTGCTTGAGACAGCCAAGCTGCAGAAACTTGAGAGGGAAGCACATCAGTGGGTGCAACAAGCTATCCCCAACTTTGAAAAATTTGACATCATCTGCCCGTAGATGAAACGAATTGTCGAGACTGTAGAGGAGAAGGACTACTTTATAGGTCCCAACATGGATAGAATAGCTGAAGTCTCCATTTTAGAGAAGATCTTGATCTTATCAAGTCAAACTACACTCACCATTGACATCCAGAAGATATTAAAAAGTTGGATATATTTCCAACATCACCTAGCAGTGACAGCCCCAGCAATTGTCGAAGTCTATGTACAGAAAAGACCGACCATGAGACTTCACAGCCCATGAAGACCAGGCACATCATAATGACTACTGAGGTCAGATAGGAAGAATTTTGTACCTCCCTGTTTCTTCGGGATGAAGAAACATTTTGTTCGTAGGGGAGATGTTGGAGGAGCAAGTCGATAAGTCGACTTGAACAATAGCCGACTTAGTTGATTAGCCGACTAAACTAGAGATTAGGTCGGCCACCTTAGGTCGTGTCAGTTCACCGAATCGGCAGGTAGTTATTTTGTAACTGTTTTGTAATCATATATATTAGGCTATTGAGCTAGATGAGAACTTGGTTCAGTTCTCTGTATTGTATGGACCCATTCACGTTAATATAATCTGTTAATTCACCTACTTGATCTTATCTCTTGTCTTTGTTATGTATGCATGTTTTGGTATGTATTATTGGTAACCTTATGTGATCCGTGAGATTAAAACAGGGCTGTTGTGACATGTCTTAAGACTTTTAGGACTATCGTGACTGGATGAAAGTGCCTTGTGGACTTTTAAGGGTCCTAAGCATGTGTATGAAGGTACCATGACCTACTGTGGGTTACTAAGGGTGTGTAAATTTGTTGGCATCCTAATTGTGTACTGCTTGACTAGGTCATGATCTGTTAGTATGGATGGTACTCTGTGTGAGGTATAGTACGTGGATCACTACCCTTTATTGGGAAAGTTATGCAACTAATGAAACCCATTAGTTGATGCCTCTAACCCATGTGCTCGCTACCAAGCTTGGAGAAAAAATCAAAGAGGTCAGAAAGAATGGAACCTATTCTTGGATGAGGCCTGATGGAAAAACACAAGTAACCATTGAGTACAAAAATGAGAGTGGTGCATGGTTCCTCTGCGCATTCACACAGTTCTCATCTCCACTCAACATGATGAGACATTGACCAATGAACAATATTTATCTAAAGGAAGTGAGAGGGTTTGATTTTTATAAAAGGGGATATGCTTTGAATAGTAAACTGTAATGACCCCCATTAGATCCTGCTGATTTTTTTGGCTTATTTGATTATGTAATTTGGTTAAGGGATTTCGTAAAAAAACTTTTCAAAAATACCACTGAGCTGTGCCAAATAGTCTTAGTTGGTTTTTGTATTCCTATTTGCTGCAGGTAGTGGTACAACTCCCATATACCCATTTCTAAACAATTCTCTTTGGAATTATTACATACTCATTGATTGGTTTCCATTGGTCCGGGGATAAATTCTTTTGGTACCTCTTTTTTACTCTCTGCACTTTTCTCTACTTCACTTACTATGGAATGATGAAAGTCACAATCAGTCCAAATGATCAAGTTGCAACTATTATATCATATTCATTTTATACCATCTTCAATCTTTTTTTAGGATTCCTCATAACAAGACCTATGTGGACTAAATCTTAAATGCATGGTATTGAACTAGCTAGAGCTATGGAGAATATTTTTCGTATGGACAACTAGGGTGTTTGCACTCGAAATAGGATTTTTTTTGGTTATTTCATTGATGACAAATACATGGGAAAAATGTTTGCAACAACTTCCAGGGTGGTGGGTGTGGTACTATTGGATTTTCCCCTTATCCTAGACATTGAATGGGCATAAAGCTTCTTAATATGGAGATATGATAAAGAAAATCAATGTTGAAGGCAATGTTCAACAAGCAATTGAAGACATCTTGAAAGATTATTTTGGATTTCAAAATGACTTCTTGGGTGTCGTGGATGCAGTCTTGGTGATCCTCCATGTACTATTTGCAATCTCATTTTGTATATCTATAAGAAGATTGAATTTTTAGAAGAGTGATGACCATACTTTCAATAGGACTGCTATTAGTGAGCCACATTCACATTAGGTATGAAATTTTACATACATGAGCCATTTTGTGCATAAGCTCATGATTTTGTAAAAATATCACTGTAATATAATAAGATCCTAGTTCATTGGGCTGTGGTGTAGTTATTGAGATAGGGTGTTTCCATGTTGAAGTCGTGGGTTAGAAGTTAAAATCATAATGGATTTAGAGCAGTTGGAAATTAAGTTTTTCATTGAGTTTGACAAAATTTGAAATACAATGCTCATTCAATTTTTTTTTAACAAGGGCCTAATGAATTTTGACTAAGCCTTAAGTTTATGTTTTATTAGGGATACCAAAGAATATGCATACCACACAAATATGCATACTAAACAAACAGTTCATGGGTCAACATTACTATCAAACAGATCATGACTAGCATCTTTAGGAGGATATAATATAGAATTTTTCTAATAGCTCAATTAGAAGCTAATTAGGCAGATTCAAGGACTTCATAAAAATTAAGAACTAAATAACCTAACAAGTTTTATAATGCGATGATGGATCTTTGATGTATAAAAACAAATGTGACGGATCATAAACATTTCTTCCACAAATATTTAAAAATTAAAAATCAAATGAATTGCTAGGAACTAAATAACTAGAGAATCTAATGGAATACTTCGCTGTAGAGTCCAAAAATAAAAAAGGAGACATTGTAATAAAGCATATGGTACTAGAATAATTTGTCCCAAACCTAAATTGTTTGTCTTTAAAATCACAACTAGGTCTACACAAACTGTTTTCATGAGAGTGTATGTCTTCAAAATCTACATATACATTTAATTAATCAACGAAATATGATCATACCTGTGACCCATATTTGGAGCTGGTTGGAGAGGATTTTCTTTCATCCATAAATTTTACAAAACTCATGAGATAGTTAAACATTATAAGATATAAATATTTGAGATACACATAAGATGGTAACCAATTTATCTCATCTTCTAGATTTAGTTTTATGTAGGAGAGCAAATAAACAAAAAATTACAAGTCCACCATCAATTAAAACTATGTTCTACCATGTGCCCCTGTTGTCTTCCATAAATAGCATATGGTTGCAATCAAAGCCAACACCCACCACCACCCTCTCAGAAAGAAATAGTACATGAAAAAAAACTGTAAAGCTCAGAATTTTAGTTGGTGATGCCTACTTTAGTGATATATATGTGCAACAAAAAAAGCATTGACCTTTCTAAACTGTAAAACTTAGAAAGCAATGTTGTGGATTGAAGGTACATTAAAGGTACCTTCAATTTCCATTGAGGTCAAAGTGCCCAACAAATAGCATTGTCACAAAATGGATGTAACTCTGACATCTTTGGCTCATTTAAAACACCCTAGTGCTCACTTTTATGGAATCCATCCACAATATAATTTTGAGTTTTGAAACCCTTAATCATCATCAAAGTTTCTGGTCATGGCAATGATATTATATATATTCAAAATGAGAACCACTTAACAAAGTTTAAAACATTGATCCCTTTCCCTAGTCACTTGATAGGCTCCACTTGAGCTGCATCTTGCATAGGAAATGAAAGAAATCCAAGAGGCCACATGGAAATGTTGTGGATTGTAGTTTGGCTAATTTCTTGGTTTCTATGGGTCACCATCCCTATTGGGTCTCACCATAGTGGCCTGAGAATCCATCATATCCAATTGGAACTAAATTGGGCAGTGCCTTTATGTCAGTGACATATATTTCAACCCGATTCCGAGGTATGTTGATGTAGGAGCATAGGCTCAAGAGGGAAAAGTCATTCATGACTTCACAAGGTCAAGGGAACTGTTAAGAGACCTAGGGTCTCGTATATTTGTAATTTGCTTCATTTTGTAAAAGCTGAATAAAGTGGATAAGGAATATAGATCCTTTTCCACATGTAAGAGTTAAGATTGCGTTAGTTATGAGTCATAGGGTTACCAGAGATCAATAAGGGTTGTACTCCTTTGTTATAGGATATGGAAACATAATCCTCTTGTATTTAAATCAGTTTGAGTTATTTTCTTAGCAGCTTAGTTAGCTTATAGATCTTGTTGGCTCACATAAGCTTAGGCTAGCTCACATACATTAGGATAGGTCATAGAGGTTTGAGGATAGCTCAAATAAGATTTTATTAGCTCATAGAGCTTGAGAGGGAGAGAAATTCCACATAGCATGAATGGAGGAATGAGAGGTGCATAGAAGAGTGAGCGAGGAGTGAACAAGTAGAATTCTGTGTATGTATTTGAATTTTCGGTGAATTGAATAAAGAACAGAGGATTAGAATCTGCATGTGGTTTTGACGGATTTCATGTCTTCATATAGCTTTGTAGAAGTACGAATTCATCCCGCACTCACTCCATATAACCCTGTATATAAACTCTGTGGCTTTGGATTGCCATAGTTTCTGAATTGCAGAGAAGAATTGATCCTGTCAGTGATCAATTAAGTGAATCTTTGTAGAGGGTTAAACCTTAACCAATCACTCAAATAAAACAAGATCGTAGAGTGGGGAAGTGGTATCCCTAAAGTTGGACCTAGACTACGGGATCCAAGCTCAAGGAAATATTTGTTTGAAAATGCTCAAATCAAATGAAATCAAACGAAAAATACAAGTAGGTATTAAACCAGGACTAGTAGAACCTCACAGTACTAGCAGGCACTAGACTAGTATTACTTGTTTGTACAGTTTTCACAGTTTAGGAATGAAATCAAATCATCACACAATTTACAATGGTATATATCAAAGATGGGTAAATACAGGTGTTCATAATAAGATCAAAGTATATGATAGGCTGGTAAATTACTGAGGGCTGCAAGACAAACTGCAGAAACCATATAACACAACATACAATACAACATTCAAACGTAAGGATTCTACGATCCTGAAGACATAAAGTGAAAATATTACTGTGTATAAATATATAAAGATAATTGATTCCCTTGATAAGAATTATAGTAATGGATTGTGAATGACCATATACTTAACAAAATTACCAGAGAAACAATTCATGCAGTACAGAAACAAATCATCATCATACTTCATTCAAAACTAGAACCTGTCCATGAAGCTGCAAAGGTTCATGCTACACAGACATGCTTACAAGTCATCAAGCATCGTTCCCAGAACTGCCAACCTGCAGTCCCCTTCTCGAGAAAGGAAGAAAACTCTCCTTCTGCTTTCGAGCCTTTGGCTGGGACCTCCCTCCCCTCAAAAGGCTCTGCCCACCAGACCCCCTTTTATACATTAACAGAACTCTTTATGTGATTACAAAACCCTCAAATCTTTCATATATTCCATCTTTCTCGTGCACAATCCCCAAGTTAACAATTTGTTCCTGTTTGATAGGGTGTAGATGCTTTTCCTTTTGGCGAATTGGGAAACCAACGTTACCTCTCAGGCGCCGATTTGTTGATGTTGGCAAATCTCGCCAATATTTTGTGGCTTAATGACAGATCAAGAAGTGAAGCTGGCCGTTATCTTTAATGCTGTACATTTGTGGCAGAATTTTGATGAGCAACTGTCCCTGAATGAGATCCATTTAAATTATCTTTGCTGCTCGAAGTTGTTAGCTGAATCCCTGATAATCTGGAAATGATAGAATCTATCATCAAGAGCCGTAGACAACGCTCAACTTGATCATACACTTGTCAATAAAGGTCTAGTCCTTGAAACAGAGGCACGGTTGATCGACAAGGAACTTCACAAACCACAGCATTTGAAAGCCGTGGAGGAAGAAGGGGCTTTTTCAAGTCTGCCATATAATACTACTTTTCAGGTCCTGAGAACTTATTGTCACCAGATCAATATCTCCAAACCTGTGTCTAATAGTTATCAACAAACCATTCTGTTCATAGCATTTGAGCCTCCCCCTTTGTAGCAAAATCTTTGAGGATTCCTTCTTTGCTGATACCGTGCTCCTTTGGAGATTGCAGGATTCGATCTTTGCTATTCGTTGTCAACAAAGTGGGAAACAAAAGAGAGGGAAATTTGAAGGACGCTGGAAAGTCGTATGAAGTGAAGTTTGAGTACATGTTGGGTTTGGTAAGTGGAGACGATCCACAAGAATTCTATTTAAAGCAGTATTGTCAAGTACCACAACACAGTCAGCATTCAAGGTCAGTCTCTTGAAAGTAAAAAGCGAATTGTAAGGCTGTATAACAACATCACTTATAGACAGTTTTACATTGGATGCTTTACAGCCGGATTTTTGGCATTTACAAGATTAAGTTAACTAGTGATACTCAAATATGAGGCACTTCTGTTCGCAGAGCTCTGATACAACAAACCTAGCATTAAGGTGTTTACCCAATTCTTTCTAAGGTTCAATCGACAAACTCAATGTGACACATAATGTTTAGGTTTGGAGAGAATAAATATAACTCACAACCACCTTAAAAGACGATAGCGCAGAAACAATAATACTATAAAATGGAGCTTTTCTAAAGAAGCCCGATACTAGAGATAGAACTCATTTGACAACTCAAACCTCCTGAAAAACATGAGTAAAAGACCTACTTTTGAGGATATCCTGGACCTTTGCATCAAACTATTTCTGAGTTGAAGGTGGACACATCCTAGCAGCATAGCTGTTCAATTTTGTAGCTATACTAGATCTAGCGAACTCCTCTTCAGGCAACAATCCAAGAAGTTGAAGAAGTGTAGGATTCCGCCGGAGCTCAAACTTCTGATGTTCAGGCTTTGCAGGGTAGAAAGTTTCAAATTGTTGAATTTGTGTTGTGACTAAATTATCCATTAATTTAGTTTGTTCTCTTTCTTTACTCATTTCAGCCAACTTAGCTTCATCACTCGCATTGGTGAATATGATAGACCTATATTGTTGACCCACATCAGGACCTTACCCAAAAACTTGGGTGGCATCATGATTGATCCAATAGCTGCTCATATCTGATGTCTCCATCTTGTTTGAAAAAACGCTGTATTTTTGGACCAACATTTTGTTGTATCGATCACTTAAAGCTTCCAATAGATATGAACCCATTCCTGAACCAGTTCCTCCAGTTAGACCAGGTATGACATTTGCAATTCGATTCAAGCACTTCTCAGAATATCCACGTGTTGCATCTATCGGATCTGATTGTGAGAATTTTGGCAGAACAGATTCCCAGTCAGAAGGAAATCCACCCCGAAGAAAAGTCATGAATTCATGCCCCTCACAAGGATATTTCTGTTTATATTTCTCCAGCATTGAGTTCAATTCTTCTTCTAATCTTTCTCCGTATTTTGTTTGCTTCTGCAGGTCCATCTTCATCATCGTGTATCAATACATAATGCTTCAATATCTTTGAATCCATTGTACCTTCATTTAAACGAAAGGGAAGTTGATCTGCGTTGAAGAGATCCATAAATTTATTGACAGGATTTTCATCTTTGGAAGAAACAACCAGAAGACATGCAATAGGGTGGTCAAATGCTTCATGCTCTGAAAAAGATAATGTATCTCGGAACCACAACTGCTCTAGTTTTAACAAAAATAATCTTCTTTTTCATTGGCTTGTTCGTCCTTGGATCAATCTGCTCTAACAGCTCCATTATTTCACATTCCTCAACAACAGAATGAATATGCAGTACAGGCATTGTAACCAGCAGTAAATATTGCTTTATGTTCTAGTAGCTCCCGTATCATAAGCTTCAACAACGTCAATGGCAGGAATAGAGGATTTAAGAGCAGAGACACCAAATTAATATAATGCAAGAGCAGGTCCTTGGCTTCCTGTTAGTGCTCCATTGGCAGGCATGAGTCGATTCCTGCACCTCCATGCACAGCTATAGCCCATCCCATTGCTGAACTAGGGATCCTCCTTTTTATCTCTATTGTTATTGATAAGAGCAGAAGAATCCACTCATTTGGACCTTTTGCCATCAGAAATCAATATGCTGCCAGTTGTGAGAATTCATCATATAACATATCCTCCCTTGCACACACCTGGGCTCATAGTTAATGAATGAAAAGTTTGATGATTTCAGGTAACAAAAGGAACCCTAATGAAGATAAATCAAACATGAAATATAAAACCAAGCAAAACTAAAACAAAAAACCAACCATAATAAAAAATTTAAAAATAAACAGGTGAAACAACCCTAGAGATAACATCTGGCTCTGTCTGGGGATGGCATGCTCCCTGTGAGCTGCCAAGAACAAGTAGACCAACTGCCTTGTTTCCATTGGGATGGAGTCTTCATTACCCATCTCTGCTACTTAACAAACCACTGACTGAATCTTTAAACTACTCTGCAAACTGAAAGAATCTTCTCACAAGAATCTGATCACACTGTACAAACTTTAACGAAATGCTTGAAGCATCAAGCTTATTTATTCACAGCTCCTACAC
Organism: Pseudotsuga menziesii; assembly: GCA_001517045.1. Classification (NCBI taxonomy): domain Eukaryota; kingdom Viridiplantae; phylum Streptophyta; class Pinopsida; order Pinales; family Pinaceae; genus Pseudotsuga; species Pseudotsuga menziesii. The sequence continues at coordinate 737,963 of LPNX010043483.1, forward strand.
TAATCAAAACTACTTTCTTTTGATCGGGTAAAATCATGTTTCTAGTGAAGCCATACAAGTATCTGAATGCTTAATGAAAGTCTTGATCTGTGGATTAGCAAAATGAAAACAGGAACAACAATCATCAATTGTCTGAAATTTTGATTTTCAGATTTATCATAAAATGTACACTGAAACCTTGACTCGATAAATTCCTTGATGTAATCAGCTACTGGGTCACACCATTTTCTCAGCTTTGGATTATCAAGCCCATCTTTATTCTCAATCCTGATATCGAAAGACAGCTAAAGTTACAAGATTGATGGTTTATAGTGATATCACCAGGAGAAGTTACAAGCTTTGAAAAACTTTTCATGTGCATGATATTCTATGAAATGCGCTTAATAAATTTTGGAATCCACCGTTTATTTGGTGGGGACACTAGTGGAAAATGAGAGATTAGTGACAAAAAAATGACCAAAATCCGCATATCAATGGCCACTTTTGGTTTGGTGATCGCTAGTGGCTAATTTACGATCTTGTTGAGGCCTGGAAAATCGCAGGCGGCAACAGCAAGGGATTCTCCCCAGTCAACGTTCCCAACTAGCCTGTGACTGTTTGGTATGGGGAATCCGTCCGGTTTACGGTCCGGCTACCGTAGGTCAAGTAACAAAAATAAAAGGTTTTACCAGTTGCGGCCTGGTCGACTGTGTATATTTTTGTGTTTTTAGTTTTAAGTATGAGATGCAAGTTCCTATCTAAAATGAAGATTGATTAAGAGTACGAGGAGTGGTCACAATGTGATGTGCAGGTTCTTACCTCTCGTCTTAAACTCTCTTGCATCTAAATCACACACAGCAAGAAATTAAAACTAACTACCTAACCTATCCCTAGGGAGCAAGATTATCATTCATTAATGAGTAATGTATTTTGTACATGCATTATGAACAATCAAAGATAGCTGATACTTCTTTCAAAACACATGAAACTTTAAAGATATTTGGACAACCAGAAAGCCAATTTTTTATGAACAACATTCATTACTCATAGTGGAAACAAACCAGAGAGCATTCATACAAGAACATAGGTTCAATAAGTTAGAACGATCTCACAGTTAATGGAAAAAAGGCTGAAAACGAAATAGTTCCCCTTTAACAACATCCATTTCACATCATTTGAACATTCCACCAAAGCTTTCTCCAACAGGAAAAATTGTAATTATCTATTGCAAAATGAAATAGTTCCTCTTACAACATGTTCTCACAAGTCTAACTGGGAAAAATTCCTTTTCTCTATCTAACTCTCCTATACTTATACTACAAGCCAAACTCTTGGACTGCCCCTCGGTGACCTTTGGGCTCCTCAACCGTTTAATCTCACAATTTTGTCCTTTTGTGAGTGCTCATGATTTATACAATACGTTACATTTCATTAAAAGCTAATAGCAGTTTTATAATGAGAGACCAGCTCAATCAGTGATCAAATTTTGCTTGAGCCTCTATTTCTATCGAATCCGCTGGTCCTGTTTTTAATCTTGCTTCTCTATGCTTCATCCTCTTCTTTCCTTGTTGCCTCCTTTCCACTTTGGCTTCTAGATATATCTTCTTTGTAGCAGTAATCATCAACTGGATCTGAAAAATTCTCCTAGGTCTGTCTACAATTAAAATGAAAAACTCATCATTTATCCAGACCACTTTCAATAAAATGTAAACCATACTACCAATAAAAATGAGTATAAAAAATGAAACCCGGTACTGCGTTTTTAGCGTGAAAACCTTAACTAGATCAAAATAATTTTTTTTTTGTCGCCCATGGCGGGAAAAAATAAGCATCAGGCAGATACAATCCTCATTGGCGAATGGAAAACTAAGGATCAGGCTATTATCCCGGTAAGAATCCGCAACGGCTGGAGACGCACATACTATGGGTTCCGCAATAAAAGAAAACAATCAGCGAAAATCAAACCAACGGCGAAAATCAAACATCGGTAAAAAATAGAACAATCAAATCGGATGGTTAGTCCACTCCGAAGCTGCAATGGTGGGATTAAAATAGACTACGGCTTCCACAAAACACGAAAAACATCGACGATCGGAAAAACCAACGTCTAATCCCCCGATAAAAAACTAACACAATTTCGATAACGAAAAGAGAAAAACCAATTAAACATGAAATCGGTGTAGGTAAATCCTAAACTGTCGGAACGTTTATTATTGATCCTCCAAAATGGTGGCTACATAGATGACTACAGCTCTGAAACAAAAATCAACTGACTTTCGATAGTGTTAAAACAAATCATTGCAAAATAAAAATAAAAATAAACAAGGAAATCAATGGAAAACAAAACTATTCATTGGGTCATTCATTGTTTAGCTTTCCCGAATGGCGGCTGCAAAGAGGACTATTGCCCCAACTCACAAATCATTGAAACACAAAAAATCATAAAAACATTAAGTTCTTTGGAGACTTTGAAGTTATGCAGTGGTTAAAATAGTTCGTTTCATCTCTGAAACAGTAGTGGCACATAGAACTAAAACCCCGATTGAATCTTCAACAAAAAAATATAACAGTGATAAAATCAAATTATTGAAAAAGATTAAAATGCTAAGTCCCACAGTCAAAAGCGTTGACAGTTTTAGATCATTCATCTTTCGAGAGGATCAACAATTTACCTTAATCCAACCTCAAAAAGGTCAAACTTGCAGTAGAGGAACAACAAAGTTTAGCAATCCAAGCAAAACAAAATCTAAAAGGAGGGTCCAAAATTTTAAAAAATTTGGGAAAACATTGCAGCTGCAACAAATGGTGACTACCTAGTGAACCTAGATCTCTGGACAAATTTTTTCCTAAGTAGCAGACTGTTTAACAATAAAAACCAACATGTTGAATTCTTCCAAATGTATAGATTTCCCCAATGGAAAATATATGTACTTTTAATCATTGATGATAGTCCAATTTAGGAAATGGAAACTAAGACTTCAAAGTCAATATAACTCTTTCGAGGCCAAGGATATGAGTTTCATTTTTTTTTTTTTTTTAACCTCTGTCTTCGAGTAGCTTCCAGCTTAGACACCACAGAATTGTAACATATGGTAAACATAAATATTCATTTGTTCCTCATTCCCATGCCATTTTGCACCTTTTGTGCTTTCAGACCTTTTGTCTTTTTGAGTCCTCCTTATGCCTTTCTTTCTGAATTTTTATTAAGGCTCCTCTATCCATAGTGTCCTTGTGTGTGAGAGATGTATTTAATTTTCAGCTCACGGACGAAGAAGAAATTTTGGCAATTTTGTACTTATACGATTTAGTACTTTGTTTTGATACATATTGCTTTCTTAGGAGTTTTGACTCTTCTTAGCCTTTTGGGATCTCAATTCTTAGCATGGGATCATTTATATATAATATACTGTTTACCCTGCTTCCTTTCCATGGGTCTTTTGTTGTCACCCCCTAGGACATTTTTAAGTATGAGATGGATGGAGCCTCAAAATAGTGTTCCAGACCTTTTGATCTTGAGTTATTTTATAGGGATTAAACATGACTTCAATGTGTTCATAGCCATTGAGGAAAACTGCTAAATTAGAAGAAATTCTATCAGATAAAACAATAATACACAGTTTTATAATCAAGGATTCAGTTCATCCAGAAATCTGATGTTCTCCATGCAACCAAAGTTTGCTTCTTTTTATTTAAATAAAAAAAAATCTAAATAAAGCGAACAAAAATGAAATAAATAAAAGTAAAACAACCAAATCAATTTATTTATGTATAAAACAAGAAACAAAAATTAGGAAAAATAAGGTTTGAGAACTAAACCATTAACTGGTAAGTTCTCCTCTCACCCCTGTAAATCTTTCAATTTATAGGTTGAGGGGCCAAGTTTTGCTGCAATCTGAAAAGGGCCTACCCATAACTATTGAAACTTCATGTGCTTCCTCTTTTCATCATGCGGGTGATCCCATTTAAGAACCAGGTCTCCCACTTCAAATTCGTTTGTCCCAGCTTTGTGCTTATCAAACCACCTTTTCACTACTTCTTGCTGTTGCTTAAAACGTTCTTTGGCTTTGGATCTAGACTCTTCTGCCTTCAACAGCTTATATATTCTGAGTTGCAGGATTTCATTATCTGTGCCTCTAGACTCTTGAGCTATTATGGAAGATGGTAGCATAATGTTAGGAGGAAGTATAGCCTCTTTTCCATAAACAAGGGTATACGATGACACACCTAAGGAATTCTTGGGTGTGACCCTATCAGCCCAAAGAGCGTTTGGTAGTGCTAAATGCCAACTACTCATGTTTTCTATGACAGTCTTTTTTAAGATCCTAATCAAATTCTTGTTTGTAGATTCTGCCAAACCATTCCCTTGTGGGTAGTAGTTGGCAGAATAATGCAACTTAATTCCTTTTTCATGAGCAAATGCAGTTAATCTAATGGAAGAAAAATAAGTAGCATTATCGAAAACCAAGGAAATTGGAACCCCAAACCTGGTCATAATATGATCTTGCAGGAAATCCATGACCTCATCTTCATTGAATTTACGTAATAGAATGGCCTCGACCCTTCTAGTGAAGTAGTCAGTTGCTGTTAAAATATATTTGTGTTACAAGGAATAATTTGGTTTTATTTCTCTAATGATATCAATTCCCCACTGCTCAAATGGTTGCGTTATCATCACATGCTTCAATGGTCCTGCTTCTTTGGCTTGTCTCCCCCCACACCTCTGGCAGATATCACATTTGCTAACATGGGCATGATCATCCTTGAACAGTGTGGGCCAATAGTATCCGGCTATGAGAATCTTGTGGGCTGTCGTATCTCCAGAAAAATGGCCTCCAACAGGCCCATCATGTAACTCTGCTATGACCCTTTTTGCATATTCTTTCTCTAAGCATCTGAGAAGGACTCCATCATAATTTTTCCTGAATAAAATTCCATCAATAATCTGATATGCAGCTGATTTAAGATGCAACGCTCTTCGCTGCTTGGAATTCCAATGTTCTAGCAACAAACCTTCCTGAAGGTAATGAACAAGGTCTTGGTACTAGGAATCTGGAGCTGTGAAAAGAGGACATACATCCATCACATGTAACTCTGCTTCATTTTCCAAATTTTTTCTTCATTGTTATTACCTTCAGCCATTAGTTTACAAAGCCCTTGCCCTTTAACTATGGAGGCTGGCTTGAATTCGAGGTCATACTCTTGTAAATATGTTACCCAGTTGCCTCTTCTTTCTCCTAATTCTTTTTGTATGAAAAGAGACCTCACAGCTGGGTGTGTAACTATTACCTTTGTCTGGTTCTTAAGTATGTACGGCCTGAATTGTTTTACCGCTTTGAAAACTACATAAGCTTGTTTATCCACATCTGGGTAATTCAATTCGGCCCCCTGCAGACCAATGCTCATAAATTATATGGGGAACTCATCTCCCCCATCTTCCTTCTGAGTAAGCACTACTGCTAATGAATCGTCAGAGGTGAAAGTGTACAAAATAAAATCCTTCTCGAAATCCAAACTTTTGAGAGAACGTGCATGAGAAAAATATGTCTTTATTTTACTGAATGCATTCTTCTCTACATCAGTCCACTTGAATTGTACACTTTGTTTCACCATTTTCTGCAAAGGTTTAACAATTTGAGTGAAATCCGGTACAAACCTTAGGCACGAAATTTATTGTCTCCATAAATGATTGCATACCTTTTTTATAGTGGGGTTAGGGGATCTGTTCAATAGCTTTGATCCTTTCTGGGTCTATGGATATCCCCTTTTTAGAAATGATGTGACCCAGTAGCTTTCCTTCTATAATGAAAAACACACACTTCTTGGGGTTCAACGAGATACCATGTTTTTGGCAACGCTCGAAAATCTGTTTTAGATGAAATGCGTGTTCTTCTCTCTTCTTTGAAAATATTGTGATGTCATCGAGGTATACCACAAAACTGCGGCCAATCAGACCACGAAAATCTATATCCACAGCCCTTTGGAAAGTAGCTCCAGAGTTTATGAGTCCAAAGGGAATCCTTCTGTAAGCAAAAGTCCCCCATCTTGTTCTGAATGTAGTTTTAAGTCTATCTTCTTTAGCTAATAACACTTGATTGTAGCTAGAGAATCCATCTAATAAAGAAAATAACTCAGAACCCAAAACCATTTGCAATATCTGTTCCATGGGTGGGACTGGATAATTGTCTTTATCCGAAGCGCGATTTAAGTTTCTGAAATCCACAAATAGCTTGATTTCTCTAGATTTCTTCCTTACCGGTACCAAATTTGAAACCCATTCTGAGTGTCTGACTTTGAATATAATTTTGGCATCCAATAATTTCTTCACTTCAGTTTGAATTAACGGCTCCAGTTTTGGATGCATTTTTCTTAAAGGCTACTGATAAGGGTTGACTCCAGATCTAATAGGGATAACATGTTGAATAATATTGGTGTCATATGTCTTCAGATCTTCATATGTCCAGGAAAAAAAATCTTTGTATTGCTTAAACAAACTGATGAACTTATTTCTTTCACCTAGGGAGCAACACTTTCCCAAATTCACATATTTGGGCTCAACTTGAGTTCCTAAATTTATCATTAGAGGAAATTTGGGGTCTAAAATGGGCCTTATGAGAAAATGTGCCAAAATAAGTTCTTGTGAGTTGGAATTCAAGAACCAATAGAATTTCAATAAAATGAGTCAACCATAATGGTTGAATTGACATATTTGTCATAAAAAAAACTACTTTTTTGTTTGTATTTTCGACATATCTCCCTGTGTTTTTACTCAAATTATGATCGGGAGAGCTCGTTCGATGTGGAATTTGATTCTACATCCAACGAGTACCCACACTGCATACTTTTGATGGACCCCGCTAACCCAAAAACAAGAAATACCTGAAAAAACGTGATGATGATGTCATCATCATGTTTTTTCAGGTATTTATTGTTTTTGGGGTAGAGGGGTCCATCAAAAGTATGCAGTGTGGGTACTCGTTGGATTTAGAATCAAATTATGCATCCAATGATCTCTCCCAATCGAAATTTGAGTAAAAACACAGGGAGATATGTCAAAAATACGAACACAAAAGTAGTCTTTTTCTTTCTTCCTCCAAAATTAATAAATATTATTTTATTATTTTAACTATTATTTTATTATTTTCCTTAGGAGGCCCATTTTATACCCCAAAATTCCTCTAATGCATCTCGAATTATAAAGACGAGCTATGAGTCTTGATGTTTGCTGGTTTTCTGAATTTATTGTTAGATCAAACATTCACTCTAACGTCCTGACTCCTTTAGGAATAAAATTGTCAAAATTTAGCTCAGCTTGATGTTCTTCATCATCAATGATTGCCCCTTTGAAAGTCTTATCATTTGTCAAACATTCTAGAATCTGCTGATCATCATCAAAAACTCGTAAATTTGTAATCATGTCTGGAACCAAAGGCCTGAAAAGTAATTCAATAGAACACCTGTTATTGGAGGGTACAATCCTTGCAGCCGAGGTAGCTAACAAGTCAGCTGCTGCATTCTTTAGTCTAGGAATAGATACAATATTCAATGCAAGAAAATTTGTCAGCAAATCCCACACTTCATTTTGATAAGCCTTTAAATGAGGTGAGATGCAATGTATCTATTTTCAAATTTGTTTTACAATTATTTTAGAATCCCCATACACTTTCAGATTTTCTACTTTTAATTCAATTGCTTTTCTTAGTCCTTGAACTAATGCTTCATATTCGGTTGTGTTATTGGTACATTCAAACTCTAACCTACATGAAAGAAAATGTTTATTTTTATTTGGATCAATCAGGACACAACTTGCTCCTGATCCTTCCAAAGTTTTAGATCCATCAAAGAAAAATGTCCAAAAATTGTCTACTACTACTGTACATGAATCAACATCTACATCTAAAGCTAAGTCTACTGTTTTACAATCAATTTCACCAGCCTATGAAAATGGAAGGAGATCAGGCTGGGTGTCTGATGTACTGCTGGCTTCTTCTGCTTGGTAGTTTCCCGGTTCTAGTTCAATGAAGTAATTCCCCAATACAGAATTCACTGGTTCATTCTTACCCTCCAACTGAGTAACATTGAGCTTCATGTGGGGTTCTCTTAATAATTTAATTTGATTGGGACTTCCCTTATACGGCAACCACAGATGTGACCAATCTGAAGCAAAATACCCATTTAGCTTTGTTGACCAATCCTGACTCAAAACAAGTCCATAAGCTTCAGGTATGTCTGCTACTACAATATCTATGCATTGACATACCTTTTCATATGAAGATAGTCGAATCAAAACATCCTCCATTTCCCCAATTACCTTCACATTTGTTTTGTCTAACTGAATAACCTACCAGGTAGATGGTTTAGGTTGTCCATTTATCTTTTTGCAGACTGAAAGAGGCATAACATTTACGGATGCCCCTGAGTCCACTAAACATCTGTGTACATTATGGTTGAAAATTTCAAAAGTCAGGATAAATGGTGGAGTTTTTCATTTAGGCTTACCTCCCACACTTGCTTCACCAATTTCCTCTTCTTCCGGTTGATTATCGGTGGGAAGATTTTCTTCAGGAATTTCAAGTGCTTTTAATAATCTTTCTTTCCGCTAAGGCATATTACACATTTCAAACAGTGAGATATTTGCCTTAGCCCTCTTAATATCTTCCACAATGTCATATTCCATCTTATGCTCTTTGAGATTATTTTTTACATCATCAGTCTTCTCTTCAATGGGTTTGACAGGCATGTTGATTTACCTTGGATCCTGACTCGTAATGGTGAATTCAGGTATTTTGTCAGCTGTGGTACTTTTCTGAATTTTCTTTACATTCTCTTGAAGTCTCTTAATTTTCAGGATTAATGATCTGTCTTTACCTAACAAGCCTTGACTTCTTGTTGTCACATTTGTTTCTGTTGTTTCTTCTTCATCTGTATCAAAAAGTGAGACGCAGTCCCATAAAACCAAAGCATCATCCTCTTATTTTTCTGTGGGTTTACTATTCTTTTCTTCTTCATCATCATATTCTGTTAATTTAGAGTCCAATAACTGATTCATAACTAATGTCATCGAATTTATCCATTGAGGACAATTTTTTTCAGAATGGGGTTGTTGATGAAAAGTGCAAAAGTTATCCATACCTACCTCTGTCAAGTTCATTGTTGTAGGATTGTGTGGAGGAGGTTTAGACTGATTGTTATCCTCTCTTCTCTTGTAGTAAGGCTTATAGGCTTTTTAAGCTTCCTTTTCCTTTTCCAAATCTATTATTCTGTTAGAAAGTTTCTACATCATTTAACCATACCCTCAAATTCATGTGAATACTCTTCCTTGGGATTAGTAAATAATAAGGCTTTCTTACCAATTTTTTTTTTCTCCCGACTGCTCAGGATAGTCTTCTATGCTCTCTTTTTCAGCTTCTGCTCTCTCCGCCTCTTCATATGTTTCTGACAACGTAGGTTTGACTTGCATCTTGGAAAACATGGCCAAGTTAGGCCCTAAAGCTGAAGCATAATACTGAATTAGAACTTTATCAGAGGGCTTATCAGCTGCAGATAAATTCTTAAGATACGTAGCAAACCTTTGGGTAAAACTATGCACCTTTTCTTTTCTTTCTTTCTTTAAAGCGCACAGTCCTTTCATGAGAGCTGCATGAGTCTTCTAGGCTGCATATTTGCTTTTGAATATCCTTTCAAAAGTATCCTAGTCTAGGATTGAGTTTGCAAGCAGAACAAAATACCATAAGGCTGCTGTCCCTTTCAGGTTTTGTGGAAATAATCTGCAGACTACATCTTCATGATCTCTAGCCTTTATCCCTTCTATAGCCAAGTAGAAGCTTTGCAAGTGATCATCTACTAAAATATTTTCACTTGGGTCAAACTTAGGCAGCATTTTTTCAAAATCCTGAGGTAAGTCATGCAAAGGAGGTGTTAGGTTTAAAGGTGATCTCGCTTTCCAAGCAGGTTGTGGATTTGGTGGGTTAGGTGGATGATTAGCGTTTACGCCTGCCATGAGTCTGGGTGGAGAGTGAGGTGGTGAATGAACATGAGTATGAATAGGTGAACAACAAGGTGTATCTGGGCCTACTTGATTCAAAGGCTGAACAACTTCCTGTAAGGCTGTTTCTACCAATTCTTCCAAATCTCCAACCAAAACTGAGTCGTCCAATACAGGGCGGTCTTTTTTCTTATACTCTCTTCTGGGTAAATGAGGGATAATTGGTAATCCTCTGATCTTCTTCACATAATCCCTAGTATGTCTTCTCATATCATTAACAACTTCATTATCAACAGAAAACAAGTGTTCTTTCCACTTCTCTTTAGGAATTGGATTGGGAAGCAAACTGCTTTCTGAACTATCAATGGTGGAGTAATTTTGAGGAGACGGGTTTCCTCGGCCAACCATGCGCTGGAAACCCTCCCTCTACCACCAAAAACTGTTGAGGCCTGGAAAATTGTAGGTGAAAATAGCAAGGGATTCTCCCCAGTCAACGTTCCCAACTAGCTCGTGACTGTTTGGTATGGGGAATCCATCCAGTTTACAGTCTGGCTACCGTAGGTCAAGTAACAAAAATAAAAGGTTTTACCAGTTGCGGCCCAATCCATCGTGTATATTTTTGTGTTTTTAGTTTTAAGTATGAGATGCAAGTGCCTATATAAATTGTAGATTGATCAAGAGTACAAGGAGCGGTCACAATGTGATGGGTAGGTTCTTACCTCTCGTCTTAAACTCTCTCGCATCTAAATCACACACAACAAGAAATTAAAACTAACTACCTAACCTATTCTATAGGGAGCAAGATCATCATTCATTAATGAGTAATGTATTTTGTACATGCATTATGAACAATCATAGATAGCTGATACTTCTTTCAAAACACATGAACATTTAAAGATATTTGGACAACCAGATAGCCAATTGTTTATGAACAACATTCATTACTCATAGTGGAAATTTTCATAAAACAAACCAGAGAGCATTCATATAAGAACATAGGTTCAACAAGTTAGAACGATCTCACAGTTAATGGAAAAAAGGCTAAAAACGAAATAGTTCCCCTTTAGCAACATCCATTTCACAGCATTTGAACATTCCACCAAAGCTTTCTCCAATAGGAAAAATTGTAATTATCTATTGCAAAATGAAATAGTTCCTCTTACAACATGTTCTCACAAGTCTAACTGGGAAAAAGTACTTTTCTCTATTTAACTCTCCTATACTTATACTACAAGCCAAACTCTTGGACTGCCCCTCGGTGACCTTTGGGATCCTCAACCGTTTAATCTCACAATTTTGTCCTTTTGTGAGTGCTCATGATTTAGATAATACATTACATTTCATTAAAAGCTAAGTTTTATAACGAGAGACCAGCTCAATCAGTGATCAACTTTTCCTTGAGCCTCTGCTGCTATCGAATCCGCTGGTCCTGTTTTTAATCTTTCTTCTCTATGCTTCAGCCTCTTCTTTCCTTATTTCCTCCCTTCCGCTTTGGATTCTATATATATCTTCTTTGCAGCAGTAATCATCAACTGGATCTGAAAAAATCTCTTAGGTCTGTCTGCAATTAAAACGAAAAACTCATCATTTATCTAGACCACTTTCAATAAAACGTAAACCATACTACTGTTAGAATAATAAACCCATAGTATTTACCCACTTAGACATTATTTCATTTATTTTGTCTTATTTGCCTAGTCCATGAGTCCCACCATGTGCAAGTTGCTAATTGCCTATCCATAGAGGTCAAACTTGCCATCTTTGACTCATGTAGAGCCCTTGAGAGCTTTAGGAATCAAATCTGCTTTATTCCTGGCCTCCTAGGCGCCCATCTGCTTTTTCTGCTTTATTCCCTGCTTTTTCAGTGTTTTAAGGCACATAGGAAAGCAAGACTAGGTGAGGTGAATCAGCTTTGTTTCCTCTTCCTCCTCCACTCATTCCTCCATGCTTTTGCATGTATGAGCTGCCATTTGACCACTCTTTATCTTGCCCATGCACCCTTGCTAATTCGTGGGGTCCTTGATAGATTTGGGATCAGCTTTTTACACCTATGGGGGATTTGCCTATTTTGGGTAAGCCTGCTTTATGCTAGATTTGGATGCTTCCTCATGCATTCGATTTGCTCATGTATTCTATATATTCAGCAGCCTATGTTATTACAGGGTTGGCTATTGTACACTCAGTTAATATAATTTTGTGTTACAGCTCCATATTCAGTCTCCATTGTTGATAATTTTGCATAATCAATTGTTAATTGTTGTGGGTGAAATTAATCTACTGCAGGCCTGAATTTCTACAACTACCAATAAAAATGAGCATCAAAAGTGAAACTCGATACTGCATTTTCAACGTGAAAACCTTAACTAGATCAAAACATAAAAATTTTCGTCACCCATGGTGGGAAAAACTAAGCATTGGGCAGATACAATCCTCATCTGTGAATGGAAAACTAAGGATCGTGCAATTAGCCCGCTAAGGAGCTGCAACGGTGGGCGACGCACATACTATGGGTTCCACAATAAAAGAAAACAATCGGCGAAAATCAAACCAACGGTGAAAATCAAACATCGGTAAAAAATAGAACAACCACGTCGGATGGTTAGTCTGCTTCGAAGCCGCAACGACGGGATTAAAATAGACTACGGCTTCCACAAAACATGAAACCATCAGTGATCGGAATAGCCAACGCCTAATCCCCCGATCAAAAACTAACACAATTTCGATAGCGAAAAGAGAAAAACTAATAAAACATGAAATCGGCGCGGGTAAACCCTAAACCGTTGGAATGTTTATTATTGATCCTCTGAAACGGCGGCTGTACAGATGACTACAGCTCCGAAACAAAAATCAACTGACTTCCGATAGTGTTAAAACAAATCATCGCAAAAAAAAAAAAAACAAGGAAATCGGCGGAAAACAAAACTATTCATCGGGTCATTCATTGTTTAGCTTTCCCGAATGGCGGCTGCAAAGAGGACTAGTGCCCCGACTCACAAATCATTGAAACATGAAAAATCATAAAAACATTAAGTTCTCGGGAGACTTTGAAGTTATGAGGTAGTTAAAATAGTCCGTTTCATCTCCGAAACAGCGACGACACATAGAACTAAAACCCCGATTCAATCTTCAACAAAAAAATCTAACAGTGATAAAACCAAATTATCGAAAAAGATTAAAATGCTAAGACCCATAGTCAAAAGCGTTGACAATTTTAGATCATTCATCTTCTGAGAGGATCAACAATTTACCTTAATCCAACCTCAAAAAGGTCAAACTCGTAGCAGAGGAACAACAAAGTTTAGCAATCCAAGCAAGACAAATTCTAAAAGGATGGTCCAAAATTTTAAAAAATTTGGGAAAACGTTGCAGCTGCAACAGATCTTTTATTACGTGACCAAAATTGGTCATTTATAGATTGTCATTTATGACCAAATTAATGACCACATGAAAAACTAGAATATGACCAAATTTGGTCGCGTAATAAAAGACCGTAAATTAGCCACCAAAGCTGTTTTTTGGTCATTGATATGCGAATTTTGGTCTTTTTTTGGTCATTTATATCTCATTGTTTGGTCATGTATCTCTCAATTTATGGTCATTTTATATGCGAATTTTGGTCATTAATCTCATTTATTAATCACTAATTTAGTAAGTTTTAGTCGTTTTATGTGTGGTTATTATATTTTAGTAGTTTTAATGCTGTCCATTATTAATCAATATAAATTTTTAATATGATATTATGTTTAAATTAAAAAAAGTATCATACATTATTTATCATCATCTAGTACACATGTGAATTATGCAATGTCACATTAATTAGTTAATCACAACACTTATAAATAATATAAAGTACAACCATATAAGTTTTAAACAGCACAAATTATATTATATGAAATGCCAAGTATTACAATAAATATGATTTTTCTCAAAAACTATTTCCATATAACTTTACATGAAAAGCATCTAGTACATCGATGAATTTTCAAAATATTACAATGTCTAAACAATCCCACTTATACTTGGCTGCTAAGCCATACTTCGATCCTGTGGAAGCTTCAAAACCATACTTAGCAGCTTGAAACCCTCAACAATAGGTTCTTCATACTCAATGGAAAAGCCTTAACAACAGGCTCTTCATTATACTCAATGGCCCACTTTCTAAGCTTTCTATTTGTGCATGTGCTTCTATATCCGTACTGCACGTGCTTCTAAGCTTTATATCTGTGCATGTGCTTTTGTATCCACATTGTAGCAGCCCCCTTCCTCATGTTTTTATAAAGCTTGCGAGTAAGGTTACCTACAAACAACACATGTTAAGCAATAAATTTTGCTGCTGGCTAAAAAGAGAAAACAAATAACTAAAAAATGTACATAGTAATTTCATAATATTTAACATGGAAAAGAGAAACAATTCCAACAAACAACAAGTGTACTCAAAATGCATAAACATTTAGAACCAACAGACCTACAAATACATGAACATGAAATACCTCTCCATAAGTCTTGAATATCAATGACAACATTGCGCAAATCAAAAAATGATTTCTTAGCAATATATGAACAAACTTTGCACTGAATAATTTTTGCTGAATTTCCCAATACCTCAGTTCTTCTAACATCTAATTCATCCATTTGACCTGCTCTGAGGAAAACCTTGGTTTTCCCTATCTAAATAGTAAAGGCAAAGTTTAGGTTGTTTTTATTAGCATTTTAATTGAATAAAACAAACTTAGAACTTCCAGCTTCTTGGGAAAGCATATAAATCATGATCCCAGGATCATTACATATTTGGATGTTAAGAACACCATTTGTCAAAGCACGCTCATAATAATCTGTATAGGCTATTACTTTGGTCCAACGAAACAAGTGACGAACAACCTGCACTTGGAAAAGAACAGAGGAATTAGCTAATCAATAAATATGTAAATATATACACAAATACATACAATGTGTATGTCAGTAATGTATTCAAATACAGGTGAGAATGCTTGTCTTTAAGGCTAAATGCATTAACTTCAATATCTAGATATGGTTATCAGATTTATGGTTGCACGCATATCAATATGAAAAAGATTTCAAATGATTTTAGTATCCTCCAAGCAATCAAACAAATATGTTTCTTCTATGCCCTTTAAAATGATAGTGACAACAACATATACATCAATAAACAAGTTAGAATCTTGATTTGAATTCAATGTACCGATCTGAATCACCGTGACTATTAGAAAGTGTATTGTGTAGTTATCCCAATGTATTCCGTGTATATATTAGACCTGAATATATGATTGTGATTAATGTTTAGAACATGACATGCTTTGTGTCAATGATAATGATGCATTTCTCATATAAATGGTTGTGAAACAAGAAAACTTTCACTAGTAGGAAAGTGTGAATGTAGCTATCATAAATGTCATCTTCAGTAATCCTAAAGAGCTCAGAAAATACTATCCCAGAAATAGTTTCAATGGTGTATAACGAAATCAAGCCTTCTTTAGTAAGACGTATGTTTTCTATTCAAATAAACAAAGAGGACTTGATGTAATTTCCAGCGATGACATACATGTTTCAATGACTTTCCATAGGATGATATTTCCAATCAAAAGGAGGTGAAATGTAATTTCCCAACACAAGGTATTTTGCAGCCAAGGGAATAGCCAGAATGACTGTCCCAAACAAGGTCATTTCCAACCCTCAATTAGTAGACAACTACGGCTGTCAAACTATAATAATTTCCAGCCAAATAATGAGTGTCCAAAATGACAAATTCCAGCTCCTACAGTGACTATGACTTGATGTTATCTTAGACTTTCTATAGGTAAGTATGTTTGTAATTTCAAAGGGGCTAGGAGTTTCCTTTAGGTTGCGGCTTAAGGAGTGACACTAGGGAAAGATAAGGAAGGGTGTTAAGGGAAAAATGCACCCTTTGGTCAAGCAAAATCACTTATTAAGCATGGGAAGATTTTCTACCTTATTTTAACATTTGGATTAGGAAGTTTCATCAAAATTTTAGGGTGATGACTAATGTACTTGGAGGATCAAATTCGATATTCGAGGTAGAGGCAAGGGATAGCGAATCAACTTTGCATATTTTGTCTCTACGACTTTGGAATCTTTAAAATAAAATTTCCCTTGAAAGTTGGAATATCTTACATAATTTTTAAAAATGAGTCAATGAAATCAAATGGGTTCAAGTCATTGTCAAGTCAAAGTCCAAGTCGAGTTGACCCTCAATAGGTTTCGAGTCTAATTCCAAAACATTGGTGGCAGGTAAAAACTGGGACACTTTTATCAACATACCACTAATATACAAGGAAACCAATAGATTTCTAAACCCTTTTTGATCTCACCAACTAGTAAAATTCTTTCTTTTTCAATGATTTCTGAAATACTAATAAATCTCATTTTGTTAGGGAAAAACAACAAAATTTTTAAGGAGTTATGTGCCCTAGCTCCAGATGCCAAGGACCTTTATTTTCCAGCTGACTATGCATAGTGTGTTTGGAAACAATTCAAAGCCTGCCTATGGAGACAATTTTGGGCATATTGGCTAAGTCCTGGTTACAATTTAGTGCACTTAACCTTCACTTTTTTTTTCTTCTGGATTTCTCTTTGGAATTATCTATTTGCAACAAGGGATGAAAATGTAAGCTAATTTTTTGCAGGTTGGAACATGCTTTATCTGTTCAGTATACTATCTAATTTTTATTTTAAATAGGGTCATTCAGTTTTAAATGCTAAATTACTTGGTAGTGAAAAACATATGTGCTAACCATTGCTTTCTAAATCTATTTGCACATAATTATGGACTAGCAAGCAAATGAAGGGCATTTACATTATTGGACTATTTGCAATAGAAATGACCAAGAAGACCTGCTCAAGATTATGGGGGATGTGTATAGTGCCATGTTTTTTATAGGAATAATTAATTCCTCCTCTGTGCAACCCTTTGTTGATGTTGAACTCTAGGTTTTCTATAGAGAAAAAGTAGCTAGGTTGTATTCTCCACTTGTATATGCTTTAGCACATGCAAGGAATCCAAAGTCTTATTGAAAGTGACATGAAAAATGTTGATAGTCTTTGTTGAATTATTATCTTAAATTTGCACATTTTTAGCATATCTCAATTTCTGTAGAATCTCACAACAAATTTATTGGATTTACAACCATGAATAGTAGAACATAATCATCTTAATCATCTTTGAATGAGGTTACATATGTCCATTCTATAACTTCATGTTCTAATATGTTTTGAAATGGTTGATCGCTGATAATTATACTAGTTTGAAAAACTAGAAAGACCATTATGTTTGACAAGATTTTCTCTTGTGGATTCCTATTTGCTGCAGGTAGTGGTACAACTCCCATATACCCATTTCCAAACAATTCTCTTTGGAATTATTACATACTCATTGATTGGTTTCCATTGGTCTGAGGATAAATTCTTTTGGTACCTCTTTTTTACTCTCTGCACTTTTCTCTACTTCACTTACTATGGAATGATGAAAGTCGCAATCAGTCCAAATGATCAAGCTACAACTATTATATCATCTTCATATTATACCATCTTCAATCTTTTTTCAGGATTCCTCATAACAAGACCTACGTGGACTAAATCTTAAATGCATGGTATTGAACTAGCTAGAGCTATGGAGAATATTTTTTGTATAGACAACTAGGGTGTTTTCACTAAAAATAGGATTTTTTTTTGGTTATTTCATTGATGACAAATACATGGGAAGATTTTTTGCAACAACTTCTGGGGTGGTGGGTGTGGCACTATTGTATTTTCCCCTTATCCTAGACATTGAATGGGATTATAACTTCTTAATATGGAGATATGATAAAGAAAATCAATCTTGAAGGCAATCCTCAACAAGCAATTGAAGACATCTTGAAAGATTATTTTGGATTTCAAAATGACTTCTTGGGTGTTGTGGATGCAGTCTTGGTGATCCTCCATGTACTATTTGCAATCTCATTTTGTATATCTATAAGAATATTGAATTTTTAGAAGAAATGATGACCATACTTTCAATAGGACTACTATTAGTGAGCCACATCCACATTAGGTATGAAATTTTACATACATAAGCCATTTTGTGCATAAGCTCATGATTTTGTAAAAAAATCATTGTACTATAATAAGATCCTAGTTCATTGGGTTGTAGTGTAGTTATTGAGATAGGGTGTTTCCATGCTGAAGTCATGGGTTAGAAGTTAAAATCATGATGGATTTAGAGCCCTTGGAAATTAAGTTTTTCACTGGGTTTGACAACATTTGAAATACAACGCTCATTCAAAAAAATTATAACAAGGGTCTAATGACTTTTGAATAAGCCTTAAGTTTGAGTTTTATTAGGGATACCAAGCAATATGCATACCACACAAATATGCATACCAAACAAACAATTCATGGGTCAACATTACTATCAAATAGATCATGACAAGTAGCTTTAGGAGGATATAATATAGAATTTTTCTAATAGCTCAATTATAAGCTAATTAGGTAGATTCAAGGACTTCATAAAAATTAAGAACTAAAGAACCTAACAAGTTTTATAATGCGATGATGGATCTTTGATGTATAAAAACAAATGTGATGGATCAGAAACATTTCTTCCACCAAGATTTAAAAATTAAAAATCAAATGAATTGCTAGGAACTAAATAACTAGAAAATCTAATGGAATACTTCGCTCTAGAGTCCAACAAATAACAAAGGAGACATTGTAATAAAGCATATGGTACTAGAATAATTTTTCCCAAACCTAAATTGTTTGTCTTTAAAATCACAACTAGGTCTACACAATCTGTTTTCATGAGAGTGTATGTCTTCAAAATCTACATATACATTTGATTAATCAATGAAATATGATCATACCTGTGACCCATATTTGGAGCTGGTTGGAGAGGATTTTCTTTCAGCCATAAATTTTACAAAACTCTTGAGATAGTTAAACATTATAAGATATAAATATTTGAGATACACATAAGATGGTAACCAATTTATCTCATCTGCTAGATTTAGTTTTATGTAGGAGAGCAAATAAACAAAAAATTACAAGTCTACCATAAATTAAAACTATGTTCTACCATGTGCCCCGGTTGTCTTCCACAAATAGCATATGGTTGCAATTAAAGCCAACACCCACCACCACCCTCTCAGAAAGAAATAGTACCTGAAAAAAAACCGCAAAGCTCAGAATTTTGGTTGGTTATGCCTACTTTACTGATATATATGTGCAACAAAAAAAGCATTGATCTTTCTAAACTGTAAATCTCATAAAGCAATGTTGTGGATTGAAAGTACATTAAAGGTACCTTCAATTTCCATTGAGGTCAAAGTGCCCAACAGATAGCATTGTCACAAAATGGATGTAACTCTGACATCTTTGGCTCATTTAAAACACCTTAGTGCTCACTTTTATGGAAGCCATCCACAATATAATTTTGAGTCTTGAAACCCTTCATCATCATCAAAGTTTCTGGTCATGCCAATGATGTTATATATATTCAAAATGAAAACCACTTAACAAAATTTAAAACATTGATCCCTTTCCCTAGTCACTTGAAAGGCTCCACTTGAGCTGCATCTTGCATAGGAAATGAAAGAAATCCAAGAGGTCACATGGAAATGTTGTGGATTGTAGTTTGGCTAATTTCTTGGTTTCTATGGGTCACCATCCCTATTGGGTCTCACCATAGTGGTATGAGAATCCATCATATCCATTTGGAACTAAATTGGGCAGTGCCTTTATTTCAATGACATATATTTCAACCCGGTTTCGAGCTATTTAAATCAAACTAAAGATAGTCAGGTGGAAACTCGGTACAATTTTCTTTCTACTACTTCTCACACTTTTGTTATTGTGGAAATAAGGGTAGTAAAAAAAGGGAAACAAGGGATATCCCAATACAAAGGGTGTAAGTAAATATATGATTTTTTTCTGCCTATGTAAATCCCTCCTTATTCCAAGAAAAAAAAATTATAATAGGATGAATATTAAGTACCCATGGAACTTTCTTAACTGAAATTAACAAATTGCAAATAGAAAAATACATGCAAGGAAAGATAAAATATTTATCTGCAAGATAGAAACATTATAATAGTGACACATAGATGAGATGCCAAAGTAATAAAGAAAATGAGTAAAGAAGAATACCATGGTAGAATTTTCAATTAAAGGAACAGGGAACATGGGATCTATCACCATCAAAATAAGCAATTAAGCTTAAAGCTACATGTAGGGATAAATAGAGAAAAACTTGAAAGGAAATCATCTCAAGAACTATCTACAATTTCTAAAACCATATCAAGTTTGTAAAGCTTTTCTGGAAAATTCATCATTTTAGTTGTAGTTTTTTTACAATAAAATCACAAAACCTAATCCAGAGAAGGCACAACCTTTTGGCATTGAAGGCTACTTTCTAGATGATATAATTATCTACTTTTCAAAGAGCTCTTAATTTTTTTAGGAAAATTAAATGTGCTTGTTATTTTGATCATTTTTTCCAAGCATAGCAAACTTTTGTGATGATAAGTGCATATTTGGCATTTCTATATCTCAGACCTTGTTGTAGTGGTAAACATTTTTTTCCAATACTAATTAGTCAAGAACCATAAATATTAAATACATTATATATTATAAGAATGCATTTTGTTCTTTATTGTTGGTTTTGATGCTTCTTTTAAACCTCTATAAAGTTCCCTTGATCTATCTGTATGAACCAATCCTTAAAATCTTCTTAAAATTTCTTGTTTATAAGTCACATAAGTTTTTTGTTTTATGCAACAGTTAGCTCTGAGTACAGGTTTCACTTGAAAAGTTAAAAGGTCTTCCTGGTAGTTTCATGGAAGGAAGACCAAGTTTAGTGTAACAATTTTAATGGAAAAAATGTCTTGAAGATATTTTATGGAAAAACTGATGCATATAGAGATAGCTTGTAAAGACTCTTCTTAGTCCATAAAAAATTAAAGATGATTTGATTGGAGAATATATGGACTTAACAGGATGATGTTTGTATATGAGAGATAGTTTCTTATTGCAGGATAAAAAATATGTATAATACAAAACAAAATATTACAAACTCAACATGATTAACTAGCATAAACATGAAAGACCTTTGACCTAGACCATGAATAAGAATAATAACAAAACTATGCTCCATAACTTGCATGTGAAAACATGAATCTCACTTGGGATTCCTTCTTAGATCAGAATTGTTTTACCTCTAGTTTCTTTGACTGAGCCATTAGTTCCCAGAAAAAATACTCACATAGTAGTCCCATTAGTTTGTTTCATAGGAGGCCATGATAGGGAAATGTACTCAGAGCATAAAGAACTATTACCGATGGAATATTTGTTTCCTAGTCTGTGTTGTACATGCTCAAATTGAGTAGGATTTTCCTTTATTCCCCATAAAGTTATTTGGTTTTTATTGGGTTGACTATACTGTTAAAAATAAAATAAAATGAAAGGACAAACCCAATTCATAGTTGTTATACCCATATACAAATCCAACTCCAGGATCTAGTTCTTAGCCTAACAAAATAATGTGCATAAGAGGCTAGTGTAAGAATACTTGGTGTGCAATTATTTTTTTGTTTTCTTACATTGTTTTATCACTCACTTAGGCTTCTCAAGAGCATTTGGGAACTATTGAGGCTATCCTTAGAAAATAACCCACAAAAACTACAACTCTTTCCCTGGAGGTATTTATTCAAATAAGTTGGAGATTGTGATACAAATATATTTTTCCTTCTAGAAATTCCTTATAACTTTTGGGAATGTATTTGAGATGTGGGTAATGTACAACAATATACCTTCAAGAGAAGTGTTGTTTTGATAATGAGACATTTTAAATGACTGGGTTGTTTCAATTTAAACTAGAAGCATATCCAAACTGTAATAGCATGATAGCAAGAACTCACATCTGCATTCAAGTTGTATCTTCACATTTATATTTGGTATAAATGTTAAGTTAACCTCCTAATTTCAAGTTAGGATATCAAAGGATAACTGTCCCTAAAAATTTCTTATATGTATCAAAAACAATATACAATTTCACTGTCCCCAAATGTGAGAATTTTAGTTTCTTAATCCTAACCAAATTCCTATTTTGTGCCAAGTTTCTTCTTTTTGGTAGTGTTAACATAGAGTTCAGGAATCATGCTCAAGCAATATGCATTTGGGGGAGGTGATATAACTTATGGTAAGAATAAATGGTATCTTTCAATTTCAGAGCGCATGAGGCTTCAACTCAAGTGGGATTCACAGATCCCGTCCAATTGTATGCCACCCCATTGTACCTTTTTGCATATGCATATCCAAACCCCCTCGTAAATTTTTGCATATCTTAAGTATTTTTAGTATAAAAATTTATATTCACAGCCCAAAAATATTAAGAGCAATACACAAATAGTCAGTTTGATTACAATGTCAACAGTCCATTGAAAAATATAATTAGTTATTGCATCAATTTCAACTGCATTATTAGGTTCTCGTATTCATCCATGTTAGGAATCTCTTCTTCATCATCAAATCCAAAGTAGGATGGAATTGGATGTATCTGCCTCCTCTCTTGTGTTTCTAATGCATCAATTGAAGGTATATTATCCTCCTCACTCCTATTGCCTCGAAGCAATCAACTATAAAATTTAGGGACTATGCTTTCTTCTGTAGTTTGTGGGAAATTGTCACTGATATTTCATGAAAATTATGTCCAAAATGTTATCAATAATAAATGATAATAATCTAATTTAAAGTCACAACCTGGCCTGACGCCAAATTGATATATGTGACCCCCCTTGTTTGTGGGGCAAGGGACCCCCTCTGTGCAACAATTTCACTGCTTTCTCTAGGGAGGAGGTGTAAATACCCTACCTCCCTTCGGATTCAAACCCGTGACCTCCATGGAGGAAACAAATGATATTAAACATTGGGCCCACTCAGGATATACTCCACTAGTGCATATATTCTATCAGTCCCTACAATTTTCATAATTCATGCATTCTTTTTAGATATTATAATGCAATGAATACCTTTGGGTGCACCATGTGTTTCTAACCACCCATCATCTTCAAGCAAAAAAATCCTCCTGTAGCCCCATATTCTTCTTCTAAAGCACTTCCTATAAGAAAACATGGTTCTGGATACACAAATGGACAACATTCGTCACTAGTTTACTCCTATAAGTATGCTAATCAATAATTTAAATCAATGCACTTGTTAAGCTTATCTAATATTCATACGATCATAATGTATTTATAAACGGACATAACAAATTAAATCTGCTAACCATTTGTATTTATTAAAAATTGCTTGTTTGGTGGTAAGTATGATTTTCCCTTTCTTGATTCTCTTGATTCCTTGATAGACAAAAATAAATATGCACATTATAGATACCTTCTAAAAAGAACAGCTTAAGAAGCTACACTTCAGAAACAGAAAAAGAGGCCCAGGGGTTAAAAGCAAATTCCCAGGAAATCCTAGGAAAAATAACTAAAAGAATTGTATGCTAACAAAGTAAAAGCACCAAAAAATCAGCTGCATTAAGCTAGCACAAAGTTCAGAAAAAACAATAAATTATGAAGAAGAAAAGGAACAAAAGAGAATTGGAAACTAAATATTAGACTGGTAATATACATTACACAAGCTGCAAAGTATGCCAAATAAATATAACACTAATTATTGAATATGCATCAATGCAAGGTTGCATGATTTTGCATCAGTTTTCTTTTGACACCAAAAGGAATATACCCTAAAGAAAAGACATAAATAATTTGAATATTTATACTAATATAAAAGATAATAAGTTGCATCATCAAAAAATAAACAAGTATGAATCTAACACAATGACAATTTTAATGTTCACCACATAATTGAATTTGAGGATTTTACGATGTATACTATTAAGAGATGTTCCAACATTCATCTGAACTTGACATATATGAATATGTGATAACATACGTGTTACCACTATTCAACACACATAATGTAAGAACATACTTGTTACACATAATTCTAAAGGAGGTACAAAGACATATTTCTGAGTACTTTTGTGCCTGATGTTTCAACTTTCAAGTAATGAAATTTGCAACATGTGTTCAGATACCAGCAACCCTTACTACATGATGAGCTTATAATATACTCACAATCCAAATCCCAGGATTTCAAAAAAGCTTCCTTTTGTTCACAAAGAGTGGATCTCCAAACTCAAATGCATAACAACAAAAGTGAATGTTGAACAGAAGTAGCATAATGTGAAAGAAAAAATGAGAAGGAGAAGAAAACATCTCAAAAGGGAAGAAGAAGATATAAAAAGTAGACACGTGAAAAGTACCAGATAACAAAATGGCAAGAGGGGAGTTCAAAATTAATCTCTCTTTGAATCTTTGGAAATGAAATCCATCCTCTTGTATGTAAAGGGTAGGACAACATCACATATACTTTGTAAAAGGGATAAAGGATTTTCCAAAGCAAAGATGGCATTTTAAATCCCAGAAACAAAAAAAATAGTTTATGAGTCTGTAAAATACTTTGTAAACTATCAATTCCTCAAAAGAATTGACACATTTTGTAGGGAGTAGAGCATGTGGAGATGTCACATGGGATATCTTGGTAAAATTTTGCAATATAACAATCATAAATTGGTGTGTATTCTATGAGGATCAATAGTGTAAAGGGGTGTTAGATGTTTCTTTTTGTGGGGTTAAAGCCATACATAAAAAATTTAAGGGTACAAAAATGAAAGAAACAAGAATAGTTTGCATATTTAATTAGAACATATGTTTAAACATTAATGCATCTTTGGAGAAAATGATTTACATTCCTTGATGATTTTTTACTCAATTGAAGAAAAAAAATATAAATGTGTTGAGGTGGGAGTCATGGAGGTTGCACAAACTTTCAACTTGTAATGAGGCTGTTGCTAGGAATATTGCACCTCTTGCGAACAAGAGTTGTTCCTCTAGTCTGAAAGGTTCAGATCTAGAACAAATGAGTTACAACAAAGATGGAAGACTTCCCCTAGAAGTTGTGGAGATCTGGAATGATTCCCTTTTGATAGAATGGTGTAACTATTTCTTATGGTGATGGCTCTTCACTGATGTACTTGCACAATCACATGAAACAATAAAACAATATAAAAAATTACCAGAATATAATCCACAATTCTATGTCAGTGACTAAGGAATCCAACAGTAAAATACATTATTATAACACAACATATCTTACGAGAAAGGAACCAACTTTTCATTAAATATGAAGAAGAAAGCTTACAACCTTTGCCTTAATGTTGTGATGCTCCCTCACATGCCAATACCTTGTCCCCAAAAGCTCCAACTTGGTCCTTCTATGCTCACCCTGATGATTTTGGCCAGAATCTCAATGCAACAACATAAATGTTCTCTCTCTCAACCATGGGGTATGAGCTTGGTTTTATAGGCCTTGGGAGGATAGGGATGGTTGAGTAAATGGTGGGTGAGGTGCATAGGAGATCCCAAAAGGATGGATATCAAGTCCAAGTGGTCCTCAGGAGTAGGGATAAGGGTGCCACGAAGGCTTCCTTCGAGAAGATTCATGGAATCCTCTCTTTTTCACTTTTTACCAAGGGCACCACTTCTACTCCACTATGACAGAGCGGTGACAGGGAAGAACTGCTCCTTGAACAAGGGAAAAAGCAGTGGAAGTTCCTACTTCCAAGAGATGATAGGTGTTGCTGAAGAAGGTAACGCTCCTTTCCTTAAGGGAAAAAACAATGATAGACTTTTATATGCAAGGTTGAATTCTAGACCAGTATTTCACTTCACAACTTGGGATTTAGGGAAATAAGTGATGTTTGGGACCTCATCACATGATGATGATGAGATTTATGTGTAACAAAATTCCCCCAAAAGCATGAGGCTAGAGGGATACGATAGGCGTGAGCTTTGAAATAGAAAGTTATCACTTCAAGGAAAGAATTCACTTGTTTGGAGATCATCATCAACCATGCATCTGCAATACATCAATACTTTTGACTCATGATTAAATGTCTCCTAATCATGGATGCAGACCAATACAAGGAAGATCCATGAGAGAGATTAACAAAAATGGCTACTAGAATACAACGTATATCCATGTGATAGAAGAATCAAACTTGGGACATAGCTACTAGACATACACTGTATATATATGTCAAATGAACACAAATTTGAGCACATCCATGACCATACAAATGTGGATCCATGCTAGGACTCATACAAAATACTCCATGGCAACCTGGGGTAAAAGCAATGAGTGTTTTTCAACAGATACCCAAAGTATTCATGTCATCTTCTACAAAGTACAATTCTATCCATGTGATTACAATGATTTGATGTCAAACATGGTAGAAACCACTTGTTTACCGGTCAATGACGTGAACTGTTAACAAGTGAGAGGGAGATCACCATTAACGTCAATGATTCTGAAGGTACCCTAGTACAATATCGTCACTGTGATAAGATGATTTGATGTCGAACACTCAGTCGAATATATCGATTAAAGGTCAATGATGTGAACCTATGTCGAGAGCGAGATAATCTGTCATTAAGGCATACAGACCTTGTTGCCACCTTTCACACACCTGGGTTACGTGGTAGAAATCTTCAAGCCACTTGGTGTGTCCTTGGGGGAAAGTCTTGAGTCAAGGCTGTCACCTTGTTATTGACTCCTCCGTTCAAGCTAAATCCTAACGAAGCTAGGGGGGTAGACCCTATTAAATTACTAAGGCTAATTACTTAGTGTGATAGTGTTATATTGATTAAGTTCTTTAGGAGTTGTTTGAAATTAACCAGTGGAAACAAAAGATAACAAGATGTAATATTTAAAGCAGATAAGCACAGTAATGAAACTCAATATATATATATATATATATAATCAAAAGAAATGATAAAAAAATCACCAGTTCCTTAAATGGAGTCAACAGATAAAATAATGTACCTGCACGCGGTTGAAAGAATGTTTTTCAAATGTCTCTTGGTAGATTTTAAATTAATGTGGAATGTGAATGAATTAAATTAGGCGAAAAGGGTACTCCAGATATACCCGAGGGGTACTTGGAGTATGTCCAAAAGTGAACTTTCATGACTACCCGCAAGGTGTTTGTGGGCTAGAACGGAGTCCTTGAGACTATTGTTTGTAACGCACTTGTCAGGGTGTGACAGAGTTCGGCGCCTTGAGGTCACTTTCCAGTTGTTCCCAGTCCTTTGGGTATTTTGCCACCGTTTACAGTTCGTTCAAGGCGTTGGATTTTTTCCTGATGGTTTGTTAATTTGGGAGGTGAAGACTAATTAATATAGTTTCTCAAGTGGTTTTGATGTAGCTTGAATGATCAGACGAATTGCAGCCAAGTACAGAGCATACACACTGGAGCCTTTGTTATTTTTAGTAAGTTTTAAAAGAGGTGTTCTTATTAAAAAGAAAACCCTCCAGGAACCTCTTTCGGTCCAAGTGGACCTCAATCGAGGAATCAAGGAGGGGTTTAATTTATTATGATTATTAAAACAATTAATGAAAATGGAATCAGAGATACACAACACCGGTTTTCTAATTAGTCCTACCACGCATCTCTTTCCCCTTGAGGGTTAATCGGGAAGTCGCGGGGTAAGTAGTATGATTACTTTTGAATTGAAAATATGGAATACTGCAAAATATTATCAAAGTATAAAATTATGCATGTCAATACTAAACTAGAACAGAAAAAAGGGAAAAATACAAAAAAGTGAAACGGAAGCGGATCCACCCTTGGGGGATGGTGAATAGGCTCGAAAGAGCCTATTTGAAAATATTTTTCTTTTTATTAGTAGAAATTACAATATAAGAAAACTGAAATTAATCCACTTGTTCCTTATGTGGAATGAGACCAAAGGTTTACAAATTGCAAAAACTTGAAATTTTGGGAAGATAGAGACCCCCTGGGGGGTTTCGAATGGTCCAAAAATGATTTCCAGACAGTGCCTCCTCCTATTTTCTGTTACACCTGCTAAAAAAAAGCAATATTATCATAGTTAAATATGCCCAAAATTACTCTTAATGTACTTTTGAATGAACAAACGTTTTACCCAAAAATTCTAAGTTAAAACTAGTTTTTAAAGAAGCAGAAAATGAACCCTGCTTTGGGGGAAGCCAATATAAAGCACTTAAATTATTGAATACAAATTTTTATATTCTAAGGAAACAACCATGAATTCAACAAGCTTTAGATCTACTTTCACAGCCTTGAAAAATGACAATTTTCCCTAAAACTAGATCTCGAATGGTTGTAAATTTTCTTTTAGGAATGAGATCTAGTTTATGAGTTTTAAGGCAGCAAGATCTATGTAAAATAAACTCTGAAATTGATAGATATAAAAAGTTTTAAAGCTGCAAACAAGTAACTGGATTGATTTTAGAAAACTTTGAAGGAGGAAGAGGAAAAGAAGAGCATTTGTTGCTGGAAGCCTTGAAGATCAACCGTGGAGCTTTCTAGTGGAATGTCGAGGGACTATGCCTTTGAATGGTTTTGGAGAGAGTGAAGAAGAAAACTAGATCAACATCCTCTCCAAGCTAGGAACCTGCAACTGAATCCAAAGACTTGCAAAAATACTTGTGAGATGCGGTTAATACATACATAGAGATTTCAGAATAACATGCATATAAACTTATAAAACATGCTAAATATAGATCTCTAAACATGCATAAAAAATGAAAGAGATGGCCAGTAAAATTATTAAAAAACTCCTTTCCTATCAAGATTATAATAAACTTACTATCAATCTTAGCAATGAATCCACAAATAATCAGAAAATTATGAACATAGATACAGGTTACCTCAGTAAAACATGGCAATGCTCATCCACACATACAATGACATGACACCATATTGCCTCCAGAGCTTCACTTTATTCCAATAGAAAAAGATATTACACAGTATTACAACAGCAATATCTCCTCAATCCAACTCTTACTAACTTGGAAAGGAGGCATCCATGCTTTATTTATACACAAAATTGAAATCCCAGCCTAGAGGGGGCACAAATCCCAAGGAGATAGACCACTGTAGCTAAAGGAGAGTCCATCAATGCTTGATCTGAAGCTGAACTGAGCTTATACTGAGTCTAAATGTCAATCGGGGGGCTAATTGAGTTGACACATCAACCTGTTGAGTGAATCATCAAGCACAAAGCTCCCAGAAGAGCCCACACGTGTGGAGGAGAGAGAGAGGGCACAATTCCCCATAAAGGAGGCTGAAGTTCAACTCTGGATCCACCCAGATCACCTCCTTCAGTCAAGGATTTGTTAGATCTAGTCAATCTGGTGCCAATGAGACTGATTTCAATCAAATCGGTTGAGAATCCATTGATCTAGGATTTTGGATTTGCTCCATTATTCATCAATTTATTAATTAAAATAATCAATAATTGAATTTTTGGGGCTTTTTGACCCGAGTGATGGAAAATCACTGAAAACTAGGAAATAGTGGGTCTATAGGTTTACTGGGTGCTCTTAGCTTGAAAATGAGCACCTACATGACTAAAACTGATTATTGAGCCCACTTTTATTACAAAACCATTTTTTCCAATTAAATTATTAAAAAATAGCCTAAGTTTTGGAAAAATTAAATTTTAATAAAAAACACTGAAAAAATTAAAAAAATTAAAAAAATTAAAAAACCTAGGGGAACTTAGACATGTTCATATGACTCAACCATGATGCCTAGCATGTTTATACATTGACACATAGACTCTAATAACCTCAATATGCCTAAATGCCAAGCCGACCACCCCAACTTTGGAGGTATTGAGTGAAAAACTCAGAAATTATCAGTCGTTTATTCAACAACCAATAATAACCAAGGGAAAAAACACCCTGGGATGATCGGATTGACAAATAAATTCTAAGAGTCTGAGTCTTTTAGAGACACTATCATGCCAGAACATTTATTACAACTCCCCTAAGGGGGTATAAACATGTGATATAGTACAACAAGCACTTCCCAGAAGCACTTCCGAAGGTTTTCTGAAGTCCGAACAAAAACTCTTTGTCCGGTTCACCAGGCTCACTTGATAAAAAACCACTAAGTACAACTTATGTGGTAACATTTTGGCTCCAACTGCAGGACGTGTGCTCCATTTGTTCATAGGGCAAGGAGAGGATACGAGAACACCAGAATCTCTAGTTTATACACCCTATAAAAACATCTCAACTTGACAAGAAAACCTCAATAGAACAAGCTTTACATAAAAACCAAATGAACAATTAAGCTGATTTATTTAAACAAAATAAATGTAACTAACTAATGAAAAAAATGTTTTATTATAGCTAAGTATAAAACAAAAATGCATAAAGTAAATGCTCTTTTTCAAGGAGCTTATTTTCCTACTCTAAGCATGATATAAAAAGGGTTAAGTGTAATCAGAAATCCAATGTAACCACCTAAGCATTTGATTAACATAAAAATATTTCCTTGTCTTTGGTTGCCAGCCAAGGTAAGGATACTTTATTCAGAAAATGCAAACCTGCGTGATGATCCGGAAGGGGTGAGATGGATGGGAAATCATAGGCATGAATAATGTCATCAAACTTCCTCCCAAAATGGTAAGTGCTTGTGCAGGCTGCTTCTATCCATGACTGTACAGGGTTTATGTACAAATCAGAATGATGAGGTAGATTGACTACACCATCATACCGATCATCAAGGATTACCAGATGATATTTCACTGTATAAGCCCCAAGCGGCTCCAAACCACGAGGAAACTCTATATGTGAAGATGATAGTTGAGATTGATATTCTACTAACTGCATCACATCTATCTTTTCACAACACTGCTTCTCCATGTCTTCATTATTGATACCTTTGTGTGGATCTACATGATATGAATCTGAATGATCATATAAGAGTTTTGAATGTTGCTTTTGCATACTAGGATTTTCCCAAGTCTCCAGATCCATGCTTCCCTCTATGGAAGTATAGTAGATTGGACTTCTACAAATTTCTAAATAGACACTCCCCTTGCTGGATATAGCATAGATAGGAGTTTTAATAAGATATCCACAAAAATCCCAATAGTCATCACCACCATCTATGTTAGATGTGATGGATTCCCCATTTCTGATATCAAGTTCTCTTTGTCTTCATTACTGATACTTATATATGGCTCAGACTGATCATATGAATAAACTGCATGCTCCTTTTTCATATCAAAGTTTCCCAAGGCCACATGGTCCATGCTCTCTCCTTTAGATATGCCATAGACAGAAAAATAAACAAAACCATCAAAAGTTTCTGGTTCATTATTTTCCTCTTTATTCATGTCATAGACTGGATTTTCCATGAATGTCCAGGACTCCTCATCAACATCTTTGTCGGAGATAAGGGAGTCTTCATCACTTGTATCATGCTCCAAGTTATACTTGTCCTCATTTTCGTACTCATCTTCTTCAGAGAAAAGTTCACAAGGAAATAAACCTTCCAGACTGTCATCATTATATGGAGAACACGTAGGAGTCCCATCATGTATATTATAGTTTTCATCATAAGTTTCACTATAAGATTCTGCAACAGTTTCATCCTTAGGCTTGTACTGTTTAGCTGGTGACAAAGGGTAGGACTAGCCTACCATGTATACATGATCAGGCTTGCTTGAAGTTGTTTCCTGACTATTAAACTCAGGAAGTCCATGTTCCATGACTTGATTTGCAACATAACAAGTTCTTTCTTGGTGGAATTGTTCATAGGGTCTACACCATGGAATTACTTCTTCTACCATGTTAGATGAGTCTAACTGGTTTGGAATCCTAGGCTCCTGCTGAGGAAATTTATTTTGATACATCTGATTCTGCTTGGGTTGAAAGTTCCTAGGTCCATTATTCCTTTCCATTGTGATCAATCTATTATGCATGTGATTCAAGTGTGCAGAATGATTGGCCATTAGTTGGTTTTGACTAGTAACCAAGTTTTGTATCATGTTCGTCGCCTTTTCCATGGGATCTTTAGAAGGTCCCTTTTCTTCTGATTCAACGGCTTTACCCTTGGTCTCTTTGTTGCAGGAATGGTTTCCCATAGTGTGACTTGGAATGTTGGACTTTCCTAAAGATTGCATATTCTCTTCTATTTTCTCTACCAATTCCTGGGCAGTTTTCAGATCGGCTTGTTCTTTATCTCTCAACCGGTACCTTAAGTCACTGGTGAAGGCTTCAATGTAGGATATGAGGATATAAGCATTTTTTGGCTTGATGTCTCTAGGAAGGTCCACAACCACATGCCCGAATTTAGTGTTAAATTCATCCATGGTTTCATTCTCCATCTTCTTTATGCTATAAAGGGTAGCAAGCAGATGTCTTGGTTCCTTCTTTTCTCCCCACTTCTTCCTAAAACCATCATGGAATTCACTAAGAGTTTTATATGAATCATCATCTAGGTCAAGGTACCACTCTTCAACATCATCTTCTAAGGATAAAGCAAAGATCTTCATTTTGACATCGTCATGGTCATGGGAAGCATCATTACAATAACTGACCAGGTGCTTTTAAAACTTTCGAAGGTGAGACTTCGCAGTGATGGCATTATGTGGAGAACCTCCTGCAATGAACAAACAAAATGCACGATATAACAGAAATATTGGAGCACAAAAGAGATTTTATTAGCAAACTCCTTTGAGCAAGCTCAATACAAAATAACTCTTCCATGCTTTCATTAGCCTCAACACATACTTATATACTAACTCTAATATAAACAACTATTACCCCCCATGAATGTGGGATAATGCAACATAATAAATGGACAACTTAACAACTATTACTTACTCCCCATGAATGTGGGATAATACAACATACTGATGGGATGACTTACAAAGCATATGCGTCCGATAAAATCTACTAACAAAATAAAGAGGAGGGTTGACACGGGTTCTTAACCTCCCCTCCCTCTTAAAAAAAAAGATTTGTCCTCAAAGCTTTAGATGTGGAAACTGTTGCTGAATATGAAGGAGCGGTTCCCATGTAGCATCCTTTGGTTGCATGTTGTGCCATTGAATTAAGACCTCTGTGATGGACCGAGAGCAAAGCTGACAAGTGCGCTTATTGAGGATGGCCACCGGATCTGAAATGATGGATCCTTCATTATCCCATTTTGGTAAAACAATTTGTGATCTAATGTTGGTGCCAATCATTTGCTGAATGTGAGAAGAGGAAGGAAGTGCCAATTTATAAGCAACAGACCCAATATTCTGAAGAACTATATATGGACGAGAGATCTTTGTAGCGAGCATTTGATTCCTGTTGAGTTGCAAGGAGGATTTCTTGTAAGGTTGCAGATGAAGAAAAACCATGTCATTGACTTGAAAAGTGCACTCAGAACGGTGTTGATTGGCTTGGTGTTTCATGCGGGTTCTGGCCATGTGAAGATTGTCCTGCAGAAGGTGAAGAATTTGATGTTGGTTTTGAAGAACCATGTCAACGACCTGAACTGGTGAGCTGCTAGGGGTGTATGGAAGGAGTACTGGAGGTGTGTGACCATAAACTACTTCATATGGAGTCATTTGAGATGCAGTATGGTAGGAAGTATTGTACCACCATTCAACGAGAGGGAGCCACTTTGCCCACAGATGTTATTTAGAGGTGAAACAACGAAGATAAGTTTCCCAATAGTTGTTGATGACTTCATTCGGACCATCTATTAGCGGGTGATAAAATCAACTCATATTGAATTTGGTGTCAGTAAGGAGAAAATGACTTGTGAAAGGTGTGTTGCGGTCTGAGACAATGGAAGAAGGGATTCCATGAAGAAGGAATATCTTGTCCATGAAAATTTGTGCGATTGAGGAGGTGGTATATGGAGGTCTGAGAGCACAAAAATGATGATATTTGGAGAGCCGATCAACCACAACCAAGATTACGGTCTTCCCTCTATATTTAGGGAGCCCTTGAATGAAATCCATCGAAATATATGTCCAAATCCTTGTAGGTATGGGAAAGGGTTCGAGCAATATGGAAAGGAGTGTAGTTTCACCTTGGTGGCACTGACAAAGAGCACATTCGGAAACCATCTGTTGAATTTATCATTTCATTCCCTTCCAAAAGAAGTGACATCGTGCCCTCTCATATGTTTTCATGAACCTAGAGTGCCCTGTCGATGGAGAAGCATGGAGTTCATAAAAGATTGCATGTTTAATATCTGTGCTCTGGGGAAGCACTAGACGACCCTGGTATCTCAGAGAAGAGCCATCCCAAGAGAAATGGTACCACAGAAGGGTTACTGGCCAATGGTTGGATGATTTTAGATAATGAGGAGTCATTGACATAGCCTTGTTGAACAGAGTGTAACCAAGTTGGAATATGCAGAGAAATAACTGAAAGAGAAACATGGGCATCAAATGTGTGGAAAAGAGCATCCACCACAAGATTGTCCTGAGCCTTCTTATAGTCATAATCCCCGAGTTTTCTAACCCATTTCTGTTGTGTTGGGGATGATACCCGTTGTTCCAAAAAATATTTCAAACTCTAGTGATCCACCTTGATGTCGAAAGGATTCTCTAAGAGGGATGGCCACTACTTTTGTATTGTGTGCAAAATAGTCATCATTTCCTTCTCATATGTAGAGGTGGATAAATTCTTTCCAGAAAGGGATTTGTCGGTGAATGTAATGGGATGTTCATCTTGAAAGAGGACAACCCCAAGTCCATTGTTGTAAGCATCACTGTCAAGAGTGAAGAGCTTGGAAAAATTAGGTATCTAGAGGGTGCATTGGAATGAAAGATCCAAGGGAGTAGTTGAGACTGCTGAAGGTTGCATCTAAATGAAATGGAACTGAGCGATGACACCATGTGAATTCATCTTAAGGATATTTTCCATGCGATGGGAACTGATGATACTAAGAGAACCTGGTTGTAAGCCATTGAATGTGTGGTTGTTCCCATTGACTGAAAATTGTAGCCATAGTTCAAAAAAATCCCATATGATGGGTCCAAGTGTACGTAACCATTGAGTTCCCAAAATTGCATCACATCCTCCAAGAGGCATGACAAACATGTTAGAGTGCAAGTTATAATCTCCAATAGAGATACACACATTGCAACACTTTCCTTTGCAAGGTAAGGTGCTCCCATTGGCAACCATGACTTGAAAGATGGAGCAGGGATGGAATAAACTATCAGCTAGTTTGATAATCTGAGGGTCAATGAAGTTATGAATGCTACCAGAACCAATGAGTATTATAAGAGGAATCTTCTTGAAGAAACCCTTGACCTACATGGTTTGTGGGGTGGTGACTCTGGCTAATGCATGGAGAGATATCTCTAGGTGTTCATCATGATAATGAGGGTCAATGGGTGGCTGCTGAATGTCGACCTAATCATATACTAAATCCTGAGCAGCTTCACAAATTTCAAGTGCAGGTGGAGAAACCACATCCAAGAGATAGGGCTTTTGTTCAGTGCATTGATGTCCCCAGATGAATTTCCCATCACAATTATAACAAAGTCCTTTTTTTCTACGTGCTCGCATCTCGGCTTCAGACAAATGTGTGATAGGAGTGGGTCTAGGAGTTGGAGGGATTGGATGTCTTTGGGAAACCATATTGCTGAATGGAACAAAAGTGGATTTGGGGTGTTATTGAGCCCTGATCTTGTCCTCTGTCAACTTATTCAACCCTAGGATTTCCATCATTATGTTGGGACAGAACATGTTAACCTCAGATTGAATTGTATCCTTAAGACCACTGATAAAACAACTCCTGTAGAATGCATCAGAAAATCCTTCTATGTGCTTGACTAATTTCTCAAATTCTGTCTGATACTTTGGCACATTGCCAGTCTGGCAAAGTTTGGTGAGTGCTCCTGTGAATTCTTCAAAACCACTAGGTCCAAATCGGTGCAAAAGGAGTTGGAAAAAATCTATCTACTGGGGATCTTTATGATCCTTGATGTACCAATAGAACCATTAAAGGGCTTCACATTTCAAATGAAATGATGCAAGTGGGACTTTGGCGACATAAAAAGTGTTATGCATATTAAAGTATTGTTCTGCCTTGTGTATCCATCCACTTGGATCATCACCATTGAAGTGAGGGAATTCAATCTTCGGCCCACAAAAGTTGCCAAAAGCAGAGAACGTAGTGCCGACAGAAGAATCAGGCTGTTGCTGGTTTCTCATGGCTGAATACTGAAAATGGTAGTTGAGAAATCTTTGATCCAGATCTTCAAGTTTGGTCTTGAGGGTGGCAAGTTCTTCTTTCATTTATCTATTTTCTCCTGCGCGGGTGACAACCATAAGCAAGTTTTTTTTTTCGTTTTTTTTTTTCATTTTTTTCATTTTTTTTGTTTTAATAAAAAATGGGTGGAAAAACAAAAACAAAGAGGGTTTTAGAAAAGGAAAATTTTGAGTTGGGAAAAACGCGAGTGGGTAACTAGGTTCTGGACACTTTCTGAGGGACAAGGAAACAAAAAATGTGAAGTTTAGAAGTGGGGTGAAAAAAGGAGATGGAATTTCGGGCTTCAAGAAGTGGACTTGGGATAGGGTCCTTAATGAATGAAATATGTAGAATGGAATGACAGGGGTTACGGTGAATTTTTAAGGGAAATGGAGCAAATCAAAGAATATATGGCTGAAAAACAAATTTTTTTTCCTGAAGAAATGATTTGTGGTGGTGCAAGAAAGTTGTGCTTTATCAAATTGAATTGGAGTAAATGGTTTGTGACAAGTCTGGAATTCTGCGTGTTATCAACTATATATAGATATGGACCCCAGGTATATTTAGCTTCCCAATGGTTCAAAGGTAGTCACTCGGCCACCAAGGCTGTATCAGGCTTGAGTATTGGGGCAGTACACCTCACTTCACGGCGTAGGTAAAACTGCTAACCGCTTAGCAAAAAATGATAGCTCTTTGGTTTTCCTCATGGATGGGAATCTAGTCAATCTGGTGGGGGTCGTTGCCTTTTTCGCTTGGCAGGTCCTCTTAACAGCCAGCTACTTCGGGGTTCCTGTGGTACTCCTCACAATGAGTTTTGGCTATGCCCAAGTACTTCCCACAATTAAGTGGATAGGGTTTATTTCCTAATCCGAATGAAAAATACCACAACAAGAAGAAGAACTGCTACAATAATCACAGTGCAAAAAAAATGTGGTAGAAATTCCACCTAATGCTCAAAAGCCTGTAATTAGAGCTAGGGTTTTGAGACGAAAACTTTTAAAATGAGCATAACCCGATCTATATTGCTTAGAATCACTATTATAGCCTATTTCTAGAACTAGAATAACCACTCTGCTTCTACGCACAAAATCAGAATAGAAATCTAGGCACCTAGTCAAAAGATTTTCACTTTGCAATTTCCGTGGCCGTCACCGAAATTATGAAAAATTATTGATTTTAAATCCGCGATATCTCCACTTTTAGAAATCCAAATGAGATGTTTTTTTTTGAAACTGCGTATTTTTGAAAGAGGAATTCAGATATGCAACCTGTTTCTTTTGATTCTCTGCAAAAAGTTTCATAAACTGATCTGAAATTCGCCACCCAATTTTCCCTCTTTTTTTTGAAAAGAAAAAAAAATTTCCCACTTGTGCCAAGGAAAGTGCTCTGATACCATATGTGGAGAACCTCCTGTAATGAACAAACAAAATGCACGATATAACAGAAATATTGAAGCACAAAAGAGATTTTATTGATCGCGGGCGACTTCGAGGGGGAAACC
The DNA here is from genome assembly GCA_001517045.1 of Pseudotsuga menziesii. Classification (NCBI taxonomy): domain Eukaryota; kingdom Viridiplantae; phylum Streptophyta; class Pinopsida; order Pinales; family Pinaceae; genus Pseudotsuga; species Pseudotsuga menziesii. Next base: position 775,613 of record LPNX010043483.1, read on the forward strand.
TCCTTTAAGAAAGCTCAATACAAAATAACTCTTTCGTGCTTTCATTAGCCTCAACACATACTTATATACTAAGTCTAATATAAACAACCATTACCCCCCATGAATGTGGGGTAATGCAACATAATAACTAGACAACTTAACAAATATTACTTACTCCCTATGAATGTGGGATAATACAACATACTGATGGGACGACTTACAAAGCATATGCGTCTGATAAAATATACTAACAAAATAAAGAGGAAGGGTGACACAGGTTCTTAACACATTATTGCTCTGAAATATGGGGAACTTCTTGATAGCATCTTTTGGAATGGCGTGGGGAGCACCTACTATCTAAGAAAAGTCAAGGGGTTTGAATAATTCCGTCATTTCTTGAGATTGGTGAACATGACTCTCTACAAATAAGTGATGGATTTTTGAGAGGGATTGGTCTCCTAAATTTTCAAGGTTTCTACAAGAAGTCTGCCTATTCATTCTTTCCTATAAACCTTTCAGGATCAGGGAGAGGATAGAATAATTTATGGCGGTTTCTTTGGGTAGAAATTCTTGGAGGGATGTTAGATAGTGGAGTCGCCAGATGGATCGAGTTTTAATTTTTATGTTTTTTAAAGACAAGATTAATCATTTTTTTTTAATCTTTGTAGTTGTTTAGAAAAAGGTTAAGCTAAGTTGTACCCAAGAATAAAAATATTTATCCCCGGCAGTGGCGCCAAAAAGTGTTGTCGCCTTTCACACACCTGGGTTACATGGCAGAAATATTCAAGCCACTCGGTGTGTCCTTGGGGGAAAGTCTCGAGTCAAGGCTGTCACCTTGTTCTTGACTCCTCCGTTCAGTTTAACTCCTAACGAATCCAAGAGGGGTAGACCCTATTAAATTACTAAGGCTAATTACTTAGTGTGATGGTGTTATATTGATTAAGTTGTTTAGGAGTTGTTTGAAATTAACCAGTGGAAACAAAAGATAGCAAGATGTAAGATTTAAAGTAGATAAGCACAGTAATGACACTCAATATATATATAATCGAAAGAAATGATCAAATAAATCACCAGTGCCTTAAATGGAGTCAACAGAGAAAATAATGTGCTTGCATGCGGTTGAAAGAATGTTTTGCAAATGTCTCTTGGTAGATTTTAAATTAACATGGAATGTGAATGAATTAAATTAGGTGAAAAGGGGACTCCAGATATACCCGAGGGGTACTTGGAGTATGTCCAAAATTGAACTTTCATGGCTACATGCAAGGTGTTTGTGGGATAGAACGGAGTCTCAGAGAATATTGTTCATAACACACCCATTAGCGTGTGACAGAGATCGGTGCCTCGAGGTCACTTTCCAGTTGTTCCCACTCCTTTGGGTATTTTGCCACCATTTACAGTTCGTTCGAGGCATTGGATATTCGCCTGATGGTTTGTCGATTTGGGAGGTGAAGACGAATTAATCTAGTCACTCAAGTGCTTTTGATGCGACTTGATTGATTGGATGAACCGTAGCAAGTATATAGCATACACACTGTAGTCTTTGTTATTTTTGGTAAGTTTTAAAAGAGGTGTTCTTCTTAAAAAGAAAACCCTCCAGGAACCTCTTTCGGTCTAAGTGGACCTCAATCAGGGAATCAAGGAGGGGTTGATTTTATTATTATTATTAAAACAATTAATGAAAATGGAATCAGAGATTCACAACACCGGTTTTCTAATTAGTCCTACCACACATCTCTTTCCCCTTGCGGGTCAATCGAGAAGTCATGGGGTCAGTAGTATGATTATTTTGAATTGAAAATATGGAGTAATGAAAAATATTATCAAATTATAAAATCTTGCATGTCAATACTAAACTAGAACAAAAAAAAAGGGAAAAATACAAAAAAGTGAAACGAACGCGGATCCCCCCTTGGGGGATGGTGAATAGGCTCGAAAGAGCCTATTTGAAAAGATTTTTATTTTTATTAGCAGCAATTACAATATAATAAAACTAAAATTAATTCACCTCGTACTTATATGGAATGAGACCAAAGGTTTACAAATTGCAAAAAATTGAAATTTTGGGAAGACGGAGACCACTTGGGGGGTTTCGAATGGTCCAAAAATGCTTTCTGGATAGTGCCTCCTCCTCTTTTATGTTACACCTGATAAAAACCAGAAATATTATCATAGTTAAATATTCTCAAAAGTACTTTGAAAGTACTTTTGGATGAACAAAATTTTTACCCAAAAATTCTAAGTTAAAACTAGTTTTTAAAGAAGTGGAAAATGAACCAAAGAAAGCAAGCTTTCCTTGGGATCTTTGCCTTCTTTGGGGGAAGCCAATATGAAGAACTTAAATTGCTGAATATAATTTTTTATATTCTAAGGAAACAACCATGCATTCAACAAGCTTTAGATCTACTTCCACAGCCTTGAAAAATGACAATTTTCCCTAAAACTAGATCTAGAATGGTTGTAAATTTTCTTTTAGGAATGAGATCTAGTTTATGAGATTTAAGGAAGAAATATATATGTAAAATAAACTCTGAAATTGATAGATACAAAAATTTTTAAAGCTGCAAACAAGTAACCAGACTGATTTTAAAAAAATTTGAAGGAGGAAGAGGAAAAGAAGAGCATTTGTTGCTGGAAGCCTTGAAGATCAACCTTGGAGATTTTCGGTGGAATGTCGAGGGACTATGCCTTTGAATGGTTTTGGAGAGAGTGAAGAAGCAAACTAGATCAGCATCCTCTCCAAGATAGGAACCTGCAATTGAATCCAAAGACTTGCCACAATACTTGTGAGATGCGGTTAATACATACATAGAGATTTCAGAATAACATGCATATAAACTTATGAAACATGATGAATCTAGATCTCTAAACATGCAACAAAAAGGAAAGAGATGGCCAATAAAATTATTAAAAAACTCCTTTGCTATCAAGATTATAATAAACTTATTATCAATCTTAGCAATGAATCCACAAACAATCAGCAAATTATGAACATAGATACATGTTACCTCAGTAAAACATGGCAATGCTCATCCACACATACAACGACATGAAACCATCTTGCCTCCAAAGATTCACTTTATTCCAATAGAAAAAGATATTACACAGTATTACAACATCAATAGCTCTTCAATCCAACTCTTACTAACTCAGAAAGGAGGCAGCCATGCTTTATTTATACACAAAATTGAAACCCCAACCTAGAGGGGGCGCAAATCCAAAGGAGATAGACCACTGTAGTTGAAGGAGAGTCCATCAATGCCTGATCTGAAGCTGAAATAAGATTCTGCTGAGTCTGAATGTCAATCGGGGGGCTGATTGAGCTGACACATCAACCTACTGAGTGAATCATCAAGCACAGAGCTCCCAGAAGATCCCACACATGTGGAGGAGAGAGAGAAGGCATAGTTCCCCATAAAGGAGGTTGAAATTCAACTCTGGATCCACCCAGATCACCTCCTTCAGTCAAGGATTTGTCATATCTAGTCAATCTGGTGCCGATGAGACCGATTTCAATCAAATTGGTTGAGAATCCATTGATCTAGGATTTTGGATTTGCTCCATTATTCATCAATTTATTAATTAAAATAATCAGTAATTGATTTTTTGGGGCTTTCTGACCTGAGTGATGGAAAATCACTCAAAACTAGGAAATAGTGGGTCTATAGGTTTACTGGGTGCTATTAGCTTGAAAATGAGAACCTACATGACTGAAACTGATTATTGATCCCACTTTTATTACAAAACCATTTTTTCCAATTAAACTATTAAAAAATAGCCTAAGTTTTGGAAAAATTAAATTTTAATAAAAAACACTTAAAAAATTAAAAAAATTAAAAAACCTAGGGGGACTTAGACATGTTCATATGACTCGACCATGATTCCTAGCATGTTTATACATTGACACATAGACTCTAAGAACCTCAATAGGCCTAAATTCCGAGCCGACCACCCCAACTTTGGAGTTATTGAGTGAAAAACTCAAAAATTATTAGTTGTTTATTCAACAACCAATAATAAACGAGCAAAAAAAAACGCTGGGCTGATCGGATTGACAAATAAAGTCTAAGAGACCGAGTCTTTTACAGACACTTTCATGCAAGAACATTTATTACAACTCCCAAAAGGGGGTAGGAACATGTGATATAGTACAACAAGCACTTCCTAGAAGCACTTTCGAAGGTCTTCTGAAGTCCGAACAAAAACTCTTTGTCCGGTTCACCAGGCTCACTTGATAAAAAACCACTAAGTACAACTTAGGTGGTAACAGACCTCGAGGTACTAAACTTATTTCTAAGACTAATTCCTGGATGATGAGCGGATGTCGACAAGAATAGTCTCGTCAAGTGAGGTGTTAGCTGGAATATTTCACCTCCTGTGGACAGCAAGGTGTTCCACTGCTCTGAATGGTTCAGATCCAGAACAAATAGAGGACAGAGGTTGAATACTCTCCCTGGACGCTGTAGATACCTGGAATGCGATGCTTCGATCGTTACCCTGTGTACCTGCAATAAGATTCAACATGCAAACACATCGAAACTACCCGAATATAATATACTGATCCATGTTAGTGACTAAGGAATCTAACAACATATATGTGAAATCAAACAACAACAATATATGTGGGACATAAATCAACTTTCATTAATATAGAAATATGAAGAAGTTTACAACCAAGCCTTAGTGTTGACATGCATCTCCATGAAACCAAACATTCTTATCCCCATAAGCTCTGACTCTAGCTCTCTATGCTCTCCAAATGGTCTTGGGCCAAGTGATCAATCCAACAGCATAACAATACCTTCAAAGTTCTCCCCTCAACCATGGACATGAGCTTGTATTTATAAGGCTCAATGGATAGGGTAGGTTGAGAGATTGGTGGGTGAGGTGGCCTCTAAGATCCTAGGATGAGGGATCTCGAGCTCAACTGAACCACAATTGTAGGGATAAGGGATGACATGAGGCTTATCATCTAGAAACCTCGAGAAACTTCTCTTTTTCCCTTTTTACCCAGGGGACCGCGTTTCTCCTTCAATGACAGAGTGGTTCTGGTAAAAAACGCTTATGGACTAAGGGCCATAAGTGGTGGCACCACTTGTGGACAACAAAGGATAGGCGGTGTGAATAAGGTACCACTCTTGGACAACAAAGGATAGGTGGTGCGAGCACGGTGCTGGGAATTTTCATAGAAGATTGAATATTAGCATGAGTTTCCACACCAAGAGCTGGGATTCAGGGCAAGTAGGTATGTCAAATGTCTTATCACATGATGGTGATAGGATTTTGGTATAACATGAGGGCCATGATGAATCCCACACCTACGAAATGAAACTCAGAAGAAAGTTATGGAATGTTGTAGATGATGTAACCATAGAAATGACTCAACATGTACTGACACAAAGGTTTTTTTGATTATAGAGGTAAAATTTCAATTTCCCTTTGAACATCGGGAGGCACGACCATAGAATTGGAAGCATTGATTTGACAAGGAAGAACACAATGCGAAATTGGACAATGCATTCTTTGAAAGACTCAAAAGAGTGAGATGAATCATGAAAGTGGATCGACTTAGAGACAAAATAAATACCCAATTGACTGAATGAAATGTAGAAAAGTGTCATGTTCAAAGGTGACTACAAGTTGCCATATTATTCGCAAAATGAATTAGTTCCCTTCCCTTAATTTCCCCATCATGATTGATGAGTGCCTCTTTTCATTTTTACGAGTCCAAAGAGGGTAACAAATGCTCGTTGTAGCTTATTCAAAGACAAGTCCCATTCTCATATGTTTCATGAACCTAAGAAAGGAGGGGGTCGTTCCCAAAAGAGGTTCCCTCGGTGTTTAATTTAACGAGTCCATTAAAATTTAACTCAGTATCGTTCATGTTTAGAGAATTTGAATGAATATGGAAGAAGACTCCAAAGGGTCCTTTTTCATAACTAGTCAATCCAAATAGAAAAAGAGTTAAACTACTATTAGAAAGACGACTCTTCAAGTACTTTTACGAGCGTGAAAAAGACAAGTGTACTCGACAATATTTTTGCATTTAAGGAGTCCGAAAAGAGTTTAAAGAAGACTCCATTAGGTTTCTTTTATGCGATGAACATGTTTTACGAGCCTGAAAAGAACCGAAAAAGACTCGAAACTTTGATACTAGGTTTAGGGAGCATGATCAAAGTGTCGAAATGAACGCTCAAGGACCTTTTCCATTTTTCAGAAGCACGAAAAAGTAAAAAAATGAACTTCCCCATAGACAATACTGTTCATTTCCGTCCTTGCAAAACTTTTTAAAAGGCCATTAGTTTCCCAAAAATATTTAAAAATGACTTTTATAAACTATATGAAGGGTATTTTTGATGAAAATGATTTAAAAACATTAAAATAATATAAAACCCTAAAAATATTTATAAAAAACAAATTAAATAGTAAAACCCAATTCATTTACCATTTACCAAGTCTTGGAGAGCATTTTAGGAGAATTGGTGTGCATATTTCAGTCGAAGATTGCGTAGTTGTTACCTATCCATTTTCTGAGCCGTTAGTTTCAGGTAGGAGCTAGAAGCCTCCTCTTCATTTATATGGTTTCCATTTTTCATTTTTGTTGAGTTTTAGGGCCTTAGGGGAAATATTAAAAAGTGCATCGCGATTACTGTTTCTATCCTTCACGGGAAGAGCGGTTCACGATAAGAACCGTGTTTTTTTAGGCATGCTTAGGCGGTGGCACCGCTCAGCCCTAATGGGACAGGCATGGTGCCAGCTGTGATTCCCAAAAAATATATTCCCTAGTCAAAAGAAAAGTTTTCAAACATTTTCAATGGTTGAATATGTTTCTAAATGGCTCAATAATTGTTTTTGACAGATCATTTGCTAAAAAATGGTGACTTGGAAAGAGGTAGTATGATGATGGAGACACCCATGTTGCAAGACATGCGGTTTTCATAGCTACCCTACGAGGTTGTGGCCTCTTAAAATTCTTCCAAGCTCCTTGCATGATTTCACATGTACAATTATTGGAGTACATCCTGTAGATGTGGAATCCAGAACAATAGTATTTTGAGGTGGGACCCCATGCTGTCACTCTAGAGGTGGAGGACATTTATTTTCTGGCAGGGTTGTCTAGACGAGGAGCACCTATTTCTCTGACTAGATCCTGTGGGATAGACATTACTATGCAAGAGTTTATTCTTCGTCACTACTATCCAGGAACAAAGATGTCAGGTAAGAAAATATCAATAAAGGCTATGAGGGACCTACCCCTTCAGACCATTTTATTCACTATGCAGAAGGTTGCTCAGAGCCAAGGGGCTCATCAGGCATCCCGAGCATGCATGATATATTCCTTGGAGGCCATGGCACCCATGGTGTTTAACCTAGTTGAGGCATTGCTACATGTGTTCAAAGATCAACTAACAAAATGTTGGCAAGGATATCTTAAACAGCTCAAGTATGGGACCATCCTAGCATGCTTATTCTTTGAGAGGGTACCTCTATTGAGACCCCAGGTGGTATTCACTGAGCTTAGAGCTCGAGACCCCCGCATGCTGTGGTGGGTGGAGATCATGGACTGTACTAGAGGTGGCAAGGACAAGGTCAAATTTGAGGCTCCATTCTTTCGTTGGGTGAGTGATCCAATCGTCATGATTGAGGATTATGCATATGGGGGGACCGACTTCTGAGGAGACCCCGATTTACCACTACCACCTGGTGCTTAATGGGGTGACATTGGTAAGAAGCAATACTTAAGATGTTGATTATGTTTTTATATTTTCATGTTTTATGATTTTTATGGGTGATAACATTACCTAATGTTTTCATGCAGATGTTGGGGATGCACGACTTGAGGGATCCTTCCCTAATGGACTGGAGAGCAGGATCTCTCTTTTTCCATAGAGGTGATGATGATATCACTGAGCTGGAGGAGAAACTGGATCGATTGACTTTAGACATCCCATATGCTACTATAGATGACCTCCCTAGAATATTTCAGAGACATACTGCAGGAGTATCAGGCCATTTTAGTCGCTTGCTACGCAGGGTAGAAAGGGGCATTATGTGCTACCACAAGCAACATTAGAGTGGTCTGCATGATGTATCCCTGAAAGCTTTCTAGTTTCATGAATTTTGTATCATTTTGTATGGTTGAAAGCCACAGTGATTCATATGAGGTCTCGTGACTAAATTTTTGTAAACAAACTTTATATATATATATATATATATATATATACAGACTCAGTTCCACTGTTTACATGTGCTTCAAATGGATAAATTATATTTACATGAGTTTTATGTGTCTTCTGATGTTTATTTTACTTTAAGATTGACCATGTTTATTTTTAAAAGTTATGAATGGGTTATATGCCAGTCTAGAATAAAATTTTCCAATGAATTAGCAATCATATATTAGACTTAGGGATATTCCTATAAGTGATGAAATCGAATGACCTCTCTAACAGATGTACTCTTCAAAAGAGACAGAGAAGTGTAGGGTTTCGTATAGTGTAAATATGGTTTAGATGACAAACCACTAGATGAGAGTCCATAAATACTACCAAATCATGAAGGTCCTGAGATGTAGCCTTGGTGAGTAATCCTATCACTGCCTAATACTTGACAATGTTGTTGGTATCCATACCAATACAAAATGCTCCTGAAATGACTAAATCATGATCCAGGGAATACAACACCTAATCAGCTGAAGCAAGGTTCAAGGTATGATGGCATGCACCATTAGGGAAACCATAGAATGCCATCCAATATGCATAACCAAAACATGGTATAAATAGTATGGAGATCAAACTCAAAACCATATTGAGTGACAAAGCACACTGAAAGCCAAATATGCATATATACAAGGTACCATACCTAAATGTATTAAGCATAGTACCTACTCAGGTACAACCCATTGCAAGGTTTCTCGAAGGGTATCCCATAATAGTCTACAAGCTCATAAGCCCCTTTCTCTAAGACCTTACTAATGACAAAGGTACTGTACCACATAGATTCAAACTTTCCCTTCCCTAGTTTATCATGTCTCTGATCATAAGTCAGGACTAGGTCACCTTCATTGAAGACACGAGGTTGAACAGACTTATCATACTACACCTTGACACATTTTTTGTGTGCCTTGTTAGCCAAGTCAACATCTCTTCTACTTTCATCAAGGTTGGTCAAGTACAAAAATATCTCTTCCTCATGGAAGTGTTCAGGAGAATTTCTACTACAAGTTTAAGTGATGGGATTTGACACTCGATAGGGAGGACAAATTCTACTCTATAGATCAAATGAAAGGGCATGAAACCAGTTTTTGTTTTCATTGAAGTCCTATAAGCCCAAAGTGTAGAAAAGAGAGTCAAGTTCCAGTTGTATTTGTGATCTCCAACCATCCTACAGAGCAAATTTTTCAAAACTTTGTTAATGGCCTTGACCTGAGCATTAGCCTATGAGTGATATGGGGTTGAGTTTTCAAGGTGAAAACCTAGCTTAGCACTCAACTCAACCATCATCTGATTTAGGAAATGAGATCTGTGGTTAGTGACTATAGCCTGTGGGACTTCAAACCTAGCTATCACATGCTTGAATAAAAATAGGGCAGCAATCTTACCATCCTCTGCATATGTAGGAATTTCCTCAGCCCATTTTGTGAAGTAATCGATGACTACGATGATGTAACCATGCCCCTCTATTGAGGTAGGATTACAATGCATAAAATCAATACCCCACTTGGAAAAAGGGCCAATTGCAATGACGAGGTGTAAAGGAGTAGGGTGGGTGTGTTTTTTCTGATAAAAGTGTTGACAGGGTGGGAATTTATTAACCACTTCATGACAATATTTAAAGATCAAAGGCCAAAAATACCCAGCACGAAGGATTTTCTACGCTCTAGACTGCCACATGCTCCAGAGTGGCAATCATTCACAACCGTTTCAGTCTCTTCATGTGTAAGGTATCGTTGAAGGATGGAATCGATACCACATATGTACAATGTATCATTTATAATGAGATAGTACTTTGCGTGGTGATGGATATGATGACGATCGTCACAGGATATGTTGGGAGTAAATATTTGAGTCTAGATATAGATGATCAAATATCCATACCATGGATCAGTTGTGCTTATCAAGAAAAAGAATTTATCTGGAAATGAATCGTTGGGCTCAGTTTTCGTCAAAGCACAGGGAAGGTCACACATCAAATCCACAAAAACCAAGGATTTCTTCAAAGTAGCCTTGGCGAACTCAAGATCAAAATCCTATAAGATAACAATCCAACAGGAATACTTGACCCCTAGTACCTGATGAGTCAGAATGTAGTACATAGGGTTTTGATCTATGAGTATTGTTGTGGTATGAAGTAGAATGTAATGACAAAACTTTTGTACAACAATGACCGTAGCTAGAGCTAACTTCTCCACATGCGAGTAATGGGTTTCAGAGTCAATGAGACTCTTACTTAGGTAATAGATCATGTGTTCCTAGACATTGGGATTCTTGTGCACTAGAACCATTCCAATGGTAGTAGTGGAGGCAGAAACATATAAAATAAATTCCTTTGCGTAATCTCGAGGGTGTATCACAGGTGAATGGGTCAGAGCGTGCTTCATATTATCAAAGGCTTGTTGGGCCTGTTCATCCCAGAAGAATGGAGTGTTATTCTTAAGGAGACACATATAACCATGTGTTTTCTCTGTGAAGTTGCATACGACATGGTGAATAAATTTTTCCTTCCCTTGAAAACTTTGGATATCGGTGATATTTGTCGAGGCGAGTAAGGCAGGATAACAACAATTTTCAAGGGATCAATCCGAATGCCATCTTTGGAAACCGCAAATCCAAGAAGACATCTAGTATAAACACAAAAGACACATTTGTGTGGATTAAGACAAATATTGTAATGACGAAACCTAAGGAAAATATATCTGAGGTGCCTTGGATAGTCCTCCCATTGCTGTGAATGAGAAGGGAGATCATCAAGGTATGACTCCACGTTGTGCTTGATATTGTGAAGAGCGTAATACATGGCTCGCTGGAATGTAGCTCCAGCGTTTTTTAGGCCAAAAGGTAACTTTTGATATGCAAAGGTTCCTCACAGGAAAATGAAATTTGTTTTATGTTGATTGGCGGGAATATTCTCTATCTGATTGTAGCAAGAAAATCCATCCATGAAAGAAACGATGATGCTCCCAGTGTAGTTATCAATGATATGATCGATGTGTGGAGTAGGGGAATTATCCTTAGGACAAGCCTTATTTAAGTCTCAAAAATTGATACAGAATATAATAGTGCCCCGCTTTTTAGCCACATGGACAATATTAGATACCCATTCTGTTAGGGGTATGGGATAAATAAACCCTGCTTTCAAAATTTTTTCCACTTCAGCTTCAATAGCCATAGCCTTGCAAGGATGGACTTGGTGTAATTTTTGTCCGACATGTTTTTCTGTGGGATAGTTTTTAATCTTGTGTACAACAATTGACGGATCGATCCAAGGAATCTCCTCATACATCTAGGAAAAAATATCATAGAATTATTTGAAAATGGCTCTATAACTTTTAGTTTCCTATGTCGAGCAGTTCTGGCCTACATGAACATGCTCAACAGTTCCTGGATTAACTGATATGTCAATTGGGGTTGTCTTAGTGATGTTGCAAAGATTTCCTTTGGAATCTGTGTCTTGCAACAATACAAGGAGTTTGTGGATTTGTGACAATATCAGAACTGATTTTGAGATACAAGGTCAAAGCCTACTGAAATGGCGTTGGGAAGAAAAGAAGATCAATGATGGTGATATTCCCATACAGGCTCATTCACACTCATGATCTCCATGATGGACTCATCTGATGGAAAAGTCTATGTGAGATAGCCCAGAGTGGGAAGAGAGGGTTCTATCTTGTAGGGAAAGAGGTAAGGATATGAAGCAACCAAATGAAGATCATCTGGCTGGACATTAGAAGCAGATTGAACAACATCATAAAGTGCTTCACAAGGGCCAAGAGAGGATAACTCAACAACTTCTTTGCCTCTATGGCTATAACCAGTCGTGGAAATCATGTTCATGGTTGCCACTTTCATACTATGAGGGGCTAGGGGAAACACTCCCATGAGGGTTGAATCCTTCAACACATCTACCCCAATCGACTGATAAGGAGGATGGGGATGACATAGTATAGGGATGTTATTCGTAGTGGGAGTAGTAACATCCAGTGGAAAAAAGTCAAGTTGATCGATAGTTACAATATTCCCTAAATGAGGAAACTAGATAAAAAGACTGTTAAAGAGACGACAGTCATAGCATTGAACCATTTTATCCCCAATAGGATATTGTAATCCAATGGGGCATCAAATACTTCCACCTAAATTTAAACAATATTTCCCCCAAGCTCGACTGAAAGGGCTGGTGACAGACCATGAGGTTGGAAACCTCATCCATTGAAAGCGTTTAAGGTCGTAGGTGATTTTGTAAGTTCAAGAGAACCAATGGCCCTCCAGCAGGATACATACAAAACTAAGGTTGAATCTCCCTCATACAGAATCGTCCTATGGACCTTTCTTCCAACTACTCTAGTTGCAATTTAGAAAGAAAGTTGGTGAGGTAATATGGATTTATAGTTCTTCACATTGAAATGGATTAAGTTGGTGTTATCTGGGTCTAATTCCCCCAAATATGTTAACAGGTTTTTACGCTGTGTTGGACAGCTTTGGAGTACCTCAAGGGTAGACGTCGTGCAAGGTGCCTAAGGATCTTCAACAACATTATAGAATTGTGCATCTTGGGGATTGGGATAAAAAAATAGCCTTCCTGAGGGTATTCTTAGGTGGTCATAGAATGAAATCAAGATTAGGTTTCTCAATCATGAGGGGAACATTATATGAATACGAAGGAGAACTAGTGGAAGGGGGCTTCTTGGAAGAAGGATTCTCATATTTCTTATTTACATGTTTGTCGTATGAATGACTATGAGTATTAAAACTAACCATTTCCAAGGACATCATTTTGATTTCTTACATAGAATTATAGGTTCCTTGATTAGACATATGGTCTATCAATTGTTGTTGGATTAGGAAGGGATTGATAAGCACCGCTAGTGTAGGGTTACTCTTAAAAAAATTACTAATCTCTTAATGATGAGGGCACTCCTTCATGAAGTGATCACCAACACACAATATACAGGGATACTTAGCCTTTCTCTTTCCTTTAGTATCATTCTCCTTGGTCGTAGCCTTAGGATTCTCCTGATGGTTTCCAGGTTTTTTATTTTTTCCTTTACCTTTCTTCTTGTTACCGAGTGTTTGCGTACTTGGATAGCATTCACCTCAGTGGAAACTATAGGATTTTAAGGATAAGTAGTAGAAGTACTCTGTTGTTTGGTAGGTTTGGCTACCGACAAGGGCTGGATTGAACCAAAAACCCTATCAACAGGAGTTTTAGCGGGTGGCTTGGTAGGGTGCGTGCTGGGACAAGGAGCTTGCGGGATCAAGTCATACAAAGTTTCAGATTAGGAATATACTAAGTCCATATACTGAGCACGATTGATATCCTTCTCTTCAGTAACATCACCACCCATAGACACATCTCAGGAAATGGGAGGAAACAAGGATTTCGTGAACCAATCAGCTAATAGTTGGTCCGGGATGGGAGATTTAATGAGTCATCTCCTCCTTCTCCACTCCTGAATATGGTTAGATATGTGTGTGGAAGTGTTTTGGCAGAGTGAAGTCAAAAGGTCCATACTCGTTTCATAATGAATGGGTAGCTGAAAGTGTGTGAGAAAAACAGTTTCCAATGAGCAAAAATCCACAAACGAATGTTGTGGAAGTTCAATATACCACTTTGCGGCTGTACCGATCAAATTACATTGAAAGAGTCTCAAATGAATAGAATCATCCATCAAGGAGTTCGAAGAACATAATGACATGATTTTTAGGATCATCTCCCTACTTCCCATCAAACTTTGGAATGTTTGATGGTAACTTGTTTGGAATAGCAGGCCACAAAAGGTTGTATTGAATGGGATCATTAATCAACTTGGATAGATAGAGCAAGTCCAAAGTTTCTAAGAACCAAAGTTGTCGATTAGGTTCGACATACTAGCAGTATATATAAGGCATATGCATACCAGTAAGACCATAAGCTGACTGATATACCGGCTGTTGGGATGGTCAATAGGAAGATGATCCTCCTGAAGATCCTACCGAAGGGGGTGGACCTCCAGGAGGAGGGCCACCTGAAGATGGTGGGCCTCCAGGTGGTGGGCCTTTGCGTGGTGGTGGACCTCCAGGTGGTGGGCCTCTGGGTGGTGGTGGACCTCCAGGTGGTGGACCTATTGAATGTGGACCTCTAGGTGGTGGGCCTCTGGGTGGTGGTCCTCCTGATGGTGGTACTATGTAAGGTGGACACCCTATAGGTGGGCCTCCACTAGGTGGGATCCCTCCAGGTGGTCCTCCAAGGGGTGGGACACCATAAGGTGGACCTCCAGAACTTCTGGCAATATTAACAGGAATTCCTCCCATTACTGGCATGTAGTATCAATTAGGTTTCCCCCACGACGTAAACATGTTTCCAGGGTAAGGGATTCTAGGATACATAGTTCCTATAGATGTAGGTTGATAGTTCATATTTCCTATGGGTAGTTGATTCCCTGGGTAACCATAATCCCAAGAAGTATGGTTCACTACAGGTTGTGCCCCTAAGGGTTGGCTTGAACTTAACGAAGGGTTTACCATATTGGTGTTGGTGGGAGGAAAGAACGCTGCGGGTTTTCCTACAACAAGGGTTTGTCTAGAACTAGTAGCAACTCCACTAAATGATGATGTAACTCGTGTCGAGGGTTTCCCCTCGGTGTTGGAATGTACTGATATCATTTGAGCTGAGGATTTCCCCTAGCTACAAAGGGTATGGGAGGACTAGAAACAGACCTAGGATGCGAAAATGTAGGAGTATAGTTAAAGTTTTAACCTGGATTACGAGGAGTCACACCATGGGTTAGAAGATATTCAATAGGAGCAAAAATCTTAGCAAGTGAAAGATATCTAGAAGGACAAAGATCTGATAGATGGGGTAAAAGAGATGACATAGGTTCTTTGTGAGGTACAGAAGAAGGAATAATTCTCTCTCTTAAAAATTACGAGTGCGATCAAGAGATGCTTGAATTCTTCTATATTCATCCTCACCTAGAGGAGGATTCTAAAACAAAGGTCTAGTAACCCCAAATTTAGAAAGAGATTGATCCATATAAGTTCTCCAAAAGGAGCATTAGGTCGATATTCTGTTGCAACAAGACTATCAGTATGAACTTCCATCGAGGAATGAAAGGAGGTGTCAATCGTAGGAGGTTGTTGTACCAAGGGATTAACGTAAGCAGTGAATTGCTCTCCTCCATCCACAACTGGGCTTCCTTCCACATGGGAGTCAGTTGCAGCACCTTGACATGTGGATTCCATTGGTTTCTCCCTTGTAACAAAAGGAAATTCAGGTGATAAGCCCTGGTTTCTTATGGATTGTCTCAAATGAAACTCAACTAGATTGTATGTTCACTAAAACCTAACCTAGGGAAATCACACAAAAATTATCCTACACAAACAAACTTAAGTAAAAATATGGGGTGATACAAGATAGTTCCTCACTAGGATTGTCAAGTTTTTGCAACTCGCTATATACCGCAAGGTCCAACAGTAAAACACGATGAGGAGGATCAACCGTCCCTCACTTGAATAGCTGACTACATGGATGGAACATGCATAGTAATATCCATGAGTGATTTTATCAGTGTATTGCACCAACAAGATGGCCAAAAGGGATTTTCTCAGATGGTTTTAGGAATCCTAGAAGAGCCTCCATATATACACAAGGTACATGGGAGTTCAAATCTGTAGTAGTGTTTTCTAATGCACAACCAGTGTTGACTAAAATATTTCACCTCCTGCGGACAGTAAGGTGTTCCGCTAGTTTGAATGGTTCAGATCCAGAACAAATAGATCACAGAGGCTAATAGCTCTCCCTAGACGCTGTAGATATCTAGAATATGAGGCTTTGATAGTCCACCTATGTACCTGCAAAAGAGTTCAACATGAAACAAATCAAAGCAACCAGAATATGATCTACCAATCTATGCTAGTGACTAAGGAATCTAGCAATATATATCTGAAATCAAACATCAACAATATATATGGGACATAAAATCAACTTGCATTAGAAATATGAAGAAGTTTACAACCAAGCCTTAGTGTTGACATGCATCTCCATGAAACTAGCTCTTCATCCCCAAAATCTCTGACTCTAGCTCTCTATGCTCTCTTCAAATAATCTTGGGACAAGAATCAATCCAATAGCATAACAATACCTTCAATGTTCTCCCCTCAACCATGGCTATGAGCTCATATTTATAGGGCTTTAATGGATAGAGATGGTTGAGAAATTAGTGGGTGAGGTGGACTCTAATATCCTAGGATGAGGGATCTCGAGCTCAACCAACCCAAAATGGTAGGGATAAGGGATATCTCGAGGCTTATCATCTAGAAGCCTCGAGAAACTTCTCTTTTTCCCTTTTTACCCAGGGTACCGTGCTTCTCCTCCTATGACAAAGTGGTTCTGGTAATAACCACCTATGGACCAAGGGAAATGGGCGGTGGCACTGCTTGTGGACAACCGATGAAAGGTGGTACGAGTAGGGGTACCGCTCCTAGACAAAGGGGCATGCGTGGTGCTAGGAATTTGTATGACAGACTGATAAAAAAACATTTATTCTTCACTCAAGAAGCTAGGATTCAGGACAAGTAGGTATGTCAAAGGTCTTATCACATGATGGTGACATGATTTTGGTATAACAGGATGCCCCCCAAAGCATGAGTCTTAGAGTGATACGATAAACGAGAGCTTTGAGAACAAGTCGTTGCCAGGAGATGAAAATGTTGGCTCGATCGGAGTATGTAGTCAAGTAGGCATCTGTAGTACATCGGTATGTTGACTCATAGACACAAGTAACCAAACTCATAGCTGCAGACCAATACAAGGCAGATCCATGAGTGGAATAAACAAGCATGGCTACTAGAAT